>JAHKKF010537957.1:0-41787 GCA_019740295.1 Labeo calbasu
TTTAAAATATATACTGTGTGTGTGTGTGTGTGTGTGTGTGTGTGTGTGTATATATATATATATATATATATATATATATATATATATATATGTATGTGTATTTATTTATACATAATAAATACACATAGAACACATATTATGTAAACAAAAACTTTTCATTTGGATGCGATTAATCGCAATTAATCGTTTGACAGCGCCAAATTCTGTATCAAATCTGAATATAATTATTATTACTTTCACTACTTTCTTTGCATATATTTGCTAAATATTTGCCATTTTAAAGTCATGTGGTGCAACCAACATGCAGAAAAAAACAAAACAGGAAATAATATAGAGTTAAATGTTTTATAAAAGTTTTCAAAACCATTTGAAACCAACACAATACAAAGTCAAATCCATGTATGAGTTGAATTTTATCTTATCAGGGTTATTTCTAAGTTTGTTTGTTTTTGGGTTTTTTTATTTCAAGGCAAGAACTGCTCCCACCCGATCATACCCGAGCATGGAGGTTTCCGCTGTGAACCCTCCCCCTGTCATGGTTTCCCTCAAAAAAGCATCATCCACTTTTTCTGCGAGCCGGGCTACGTTCTACCCAATCGCCGCGCCCGGTCAAAGTGTCAGCATGGGGAATGGCATCCCAAAGTGCCCATCTGCATACCCCGACCAGGTAAGAGAAATGTAAAAAAAAAAATTTTCTTTACACAACCACTGCAATCCAGCCATTTACCGTCTTTCGAAGTAACAGACTGGAAGCAGCGTACACAGACTTTCTATCTTGCATCATTTGTGCAATAGTTCTGCATTCTGAATGAAAAAAATGTGCTGGAGGAAGGTATTACAAAAGCAGAACCATTAATAAATGACCTACATGAGCTCCAAGCACTCGGTAGTGAAGTAAACTCCTAAACTAAAGAGGGGAAAAACCATAATGTTTCATTCAGCACGCTCACTTCCTTGTCTGAGCTGAAACATGTCACGAGAGGAAACCAACAGCATGAGCAGGAAGCTAGCAAAGTCACCAAACTAACCAGTATTACTTTTTTCTGTGATGCACATAAAACCTTCGGAAAACATTCGCGTCACAGAATCCGAATCAAAGGGTGTAAACCTCACTTATTCCAAAAACGTACCTGATATCCGGGCTTATTTTGTACATCAGGTTTTATTGACGGATGTCTCTAAGTGTTTTTTTTTGTGTGTCTTTCAGAGGGTCATTCTGAACAAAAAGAAAACGCAGTCAACTCTATCCCAAGTGTGGCTACGACTGCTATTGGAGTGTCTATCTTTCTACTCACCACAACGGCCTGTTTAGTCATCAAATCCCGTTTGTTCTCTTGTCGAATGCAACGGTATGTCATTTCACTAGTGTTATCATCTAACAGATGAAATCCACATGACTACTCAACCTTATAAAAGATTTTTTGTTTTTCAAAGAAATCAATACAGCAAGGATGCATTAAATTGATCAAAAGTGACAGTATAATATATAATAAGCAGCACAAATGTTTTCAACATTTATAATAAGAAATGATTCTTGAGCATCAAATCAGCATGTTAGAATGATTTATGAAGGATCACGTGATGCTGAAGACTATTAAAGCTTATTTTTGCCACAAAAAATAATCATTTTTCCCTTGCAGTTCAGAGTTTATATCTTTATATAATACAGTTTATATTTTTTCTTGGCAACTGAAAGATGTAAACTCAAAAATGCTAAATTTAAACTCAATTCTGAGATGAAAAGTCTGATTTGTGAGACATAAACTCGTATATAAACTCAGAAATGCAAAATTTAATCATTTCAAAGATGAAAAGTCTAATTTGTAAGATAAAAACTCATGATTTTGAGATATAAACGTAGAAATGCAAAATGTAAACTCCATTCTGATATGAAAAGTCTGATTTGTGAGATATAAACTTATTATTGTGAGATATAAACTTAGAAATGAAAAATTTAAACTCAATTCTGATATGAAAAGTCTGAATTGTTAGATATAAACTCCAAATGCAATATTGAAACTTGCAGTTCTGAGATGAAAAGTCTGATTTGTGAGATATAAACTCATAATTAAAATACGAACTCAGAAATGCAAAATTTAAATTCACAATTCAAAGATAAGTCTTATTTGTGAGTTATAAACTCATAATTTTGAGATATAAACTCAGAAATGCAAAATTTAAACTCAATTTAGAGGTGAAAAATTTTTGTAGGCTGTAAATTGTGAGATATAAACTTATAGTTTTGAGATATAAACTCAATAATGCAAGAATTAAACTCTCAAATCTGAGACAAAAAGTCTGTTTTGTGAGATATAAACAAGAAAAAATTAATTACCAATTACCTTTTTTTAATATATATTTTAAACTTTTTTTTTTAATCCATGGCATAAAAACAAGCTTGCTGTTTTTGCAGTTGCAATTTATATCTCACAATACTGAATTTTCTTCCCAGAATTGCAAGTTTTGTATTTCACAATTCTGCATTTATATCTTGTAAGATGTAAACTCAGAATTGTGAGGAAAACAAGTCACAGTGAAATTAAATTTGCAATTACATTTTTAAAAATTAATTTATTTATTCATTTTATTCCTTGGCAGAAGTAAGCTTTTATAGAAGACTGGAGCAATGGCTGCTAAAAAAAAATCAGCTTTTTAAATATATTTTAAAAATATATTAAAAATGTATTTTAAAATATATTAAAATAGAAAATGCAACTGCACTTATTTCAAAATGCAATAATGTTTCTCAATATAGCTGATTTCGTTTTTTGAACAAACAAATGCAGACTTGATGAGCAAAAGAGACTTATTTTGAACGGCAGTTTATATCAACATCACATTAACCGCTGTGTCTTTCTCATCATCAGGCGTTCCTCGGATCAGCTGGACCTCGTTGTAGATGGCTTACCTGTATCTCTTCCAACATACGAAGAGGCGATCTACGGCAGTTGGGGCCAGCGACTCCCGCCGTTCCGCGGGCCCACTCAGCTCCTGCTGACACAGGAAGCATCGGAACACAGTCCGCTGACTTCACTCATACCCCCCAACTCCAATCATTGCACCGACACAGCCAATCAGAGCACAGAGACTCCACCGCCTCCTTACGAAGAGGTCCAAACACGATCCAGAGACACTGAAAACGACAGTGACGAACGGGCTTTGCAAAGTGCACTTTCTGTTGATAAAAACAACTAATCACTGGACTTTAATGAACTCACCCTTAGCCTTTTGATTGTTCATTTTCTTGCACAGGAGTCCTCGTGACTTTTCTTTCTGCCTTTGATTGTGGATTCATCCTTTTTCGGCTTAAAACACCAGTGGGAAAACTGGTGTAGATGTTTCGCAATGACCTTATTGGTCAGATATGTTTTTGTTTTCTGAAGTAACGTGCTGCAATATTGATTATGTTAATATTTTCACTGACCAGCTGGAGATGTGGTTACCATCTCCCCTCCGTGAGGGGAAACAATGTGTTTTAAGGGTAATTTTATGATTGATTGAATGACTTTTATTTAATGATACAAGTATAACAGTCATAACAATCGTAAGAACGAGATGCTGTGTAGTTACATTTTCAGGGATATGATTTAAGATTAGCATGGAAAGAATATGATCAGTGTTGACTGAATGTAATAGCCAGATTGAGATTGTGCCTGCTGACTGATGGATGTAGTATATATGATTTTATTATGATTTCTTCCACCTCTATCTATTGTTAAATATTGCGTTAACATTTTGACCAGGGGAACAAACTTGAAGTATGCTTGCTGACCAGACATTGAATGTTTTGAATGTTTTATCATTTTATGATATGTAACATTTACATTATACATCTTGTATATAATTCTGCACAAATAGTATATGTAAAAGTAATAATAATACATTTTGAAAACTTTATGAATGGAATGTTTGCTATTAAAAATGATTTTAAATATTTTTAAGTTTTGCGAGTGGTGTTTAAATCATGACACAAAAGACGATATCATGACAAATTTGTTATACAGAAACAGAAAGTAACACATACCAACACACTTATATTTGACCTACATAAAGCCTCTGTGAAGAAACATGTGACCATGTAATGCTAAATTAGTTGATTCTGCAGTGAAAGATGGCAAATTGTCAAACGAGATCATTTTCTAATGAGTAAAATCAGCTAGCTAGCCGTTTTAGTTATTGCAATCTGGAGCAAACTGACGTTAAACGTATTCTTGCCTAATTGTTTATAGACCATTCTGCAAATACCTGGCTCTGATAAGAAAAAAAGTAACTGTTTTACCTTGGCAGCAGACCCTGTCCCCATCTTGAGGTCAAACGCAGTACTGCACACGTGCTAGAAAACAGTTATTATTAACAGTTAAACAGTTAATCTTCATTAGATATTGGTGGAATATAGTGTGCTCTTTTGGCTTACTTCATAAGCAAAATAACACAACAGTCTTTTATGTATTAACCACACGGTTTATAACAGACCGGTTTTGACGTTGAACATTTCTGTATGGAAAGCAGTGGATGATTGTTAATGTCTATTAATGTGGTTCATATTTCAGAAGTTAATATTAGACGGTTGTATGTGGTGATTTACACAAAACATTGCGTTATAAATGTCCTGAAAGGGGATTTTTTGCTCACTAGTGCGTTTTTAAAACGCTGTGTCATGTTAAAATACACTTTTAAGGAAGCAAAAACTAAAAAAAAAAAGAGAAAGCCTAGAGATCCAAGTCTTGTGTTTTTAACGAATGAACGAAAATTAACCATGGTTTTACTACTAATAAAACAAAACAAAACAAAACAAAAAAAACATGGTTACTATAGTTAAACCATGGTAACTACAAATTAACCACGGTCCTGTACCAACCATAGTTTAACCGTGGTATTTGTAGTAAAACTATAGGTAATCAGTGCGCCAAAAAACATGGTTACTGCACTTTTACTGTAATAAATCCATGGTTAATCTTTGTAAGGGTCTGTGTGAATGGTTCCTTACAAAACGTGGTCTCTTTTAGACAACAAATTTTATGCAAAAATGTGTGTAAAAACAATGAAACCTTTTAATGAATCGAGATGATTAAAAGGCACAGTTCACCCAAAAATGAAAATTCTGTCACTAATTACTCACCCTCATTCCAAACCCGTAAGACTTTCGTTCATCTTCGGAACACAAATTAAGATATACGATATTTTTATGAAGCTACTAGAAGAAAAATAAAGAATTTATTCAGAGATTCTTCTTTTCCCTGACAATCTTCGACGTGCGTTCACGAGAGTACCACGACGCATGCGTGTGGTGCTGCTGACGCAGAAGCCGGCGTTCTGATGTAGAACCCGGATACGTGCCTTGTTTACAAACTGTTGTGAAGGCATGTGGAAGACTGACACGAAAAAGAAGAAAATGGCTGAATAAAGTTGTTATTTTTGTTTTCTTCGCATACAATAAGTATTCCCCTAGCTCATAAAATTACAGTAAACAACTGATGTCACAAGGACTATTTTATAGTTGTACTACCTTTCTGGGTCTTGAATGTGTCAGTTACGTTGCTGTCTATTCAAGGTCGGAAAGCTCTTGGATTTCTTCAAAAATATCTTAATTTGTGTTCTAAAGATGAACAAAGTCTTACAGGTTTGGAACAACCTGAGAGTGAGTAATTAATGACAGAAAAATGTGCTTGTGGATGTTTTGAAGTCTGTATGTTTTATAAAAAGCAACACTTTTGAAATGCATTTAAAATGTTTTATTTCTTTATCAGTCAATACAAGGTATAAGTACATTGGAAATAAATGATGCAAAAATACACAAAGTAATATACACAAAGTCTAAGATATCTGAAGAACTGTTATCCATATGAGAAAGGCATGTGTCTTATCGGACACCATTTGAATAAGGCCCCTTGAGTCATGTCTGTACTAGATACAGAAATCAAGGGAATACATCTGATTCACAGTCAAATGAAACAACCAAAAAAGCACCACAACTAATCCTGTATGCCACAATTGAAAAATAACTGCTTTGCTGCATAAATGATCTAGAAACATTAACAAACGACAAAACCAAAGAGGATCGCTTGCTGCAAACGCTTCAACCAATTGATTAGCACATCTGTCGTGTTAGCATCTCATCTTAGGATTCAAAAAAGACATCAGACAAGGTTTTCGTTCAATACGACTGCAGCGTCAACACCATAGCCTCTTTGAAAACCATTACAGATTATATAGGAAGTGACACAAGAACAGAAAACAGTAATATTTGTAGTTCAACACCAAAGACACATAAGTATAGATTCACTTACAAGTTGTAATTGCAAAAGTATATAAAATGCTTTATAAAAAGACGATCACCAATAGAGTATTTGTTGCGTTTGTCAGCTATGGCCTCAGTGAATAATCTATGAACTCAATAGCATGATCACATCCACTCAAAATCAGCCCTTCACCGCTCTAACCCATGATTCTAGACAGAAGTGCTGTAAGAAATCCTCTCGTCAACTTCTTTCAGAAAAACTTACAGTCAAGTGAGGTTATGCTTGAAGTTATGAGATTATAGGTTTAGATTAAGGCTACAAGTGGTAGAACAACACGTTAACACTATTTCTAACATATCCTGACCAGTTTATCTTCGATTTCGAACCCCCTTTTGACCGCATTTTTGTGCTTT
This sequence comes from Labeo calbasu, assembly GCA_019740295.1. Taxonomy (NCBI): domain Eukaryota; kingdom Metazoa; phylum Chordata; class Actinopteri; order Cypriniformes; family Cyprinidae; genus Labeo; species Labeo calbasu. Next base: position 6,653 of record JAHKKF010537957.1, read on the forward strand.
GGACAAATTCGGACTCAACGGCAGAAAACGAGGGGAGATCGGAGCACCATTATTTTTTTTGTGATGACAAATTTGTTTAGAATTCATTTCCAATCACTACAATATACTAATTCTACTAACTAAAGTCTATTTAACTACTCTTATAGTATTTGGGCAAAAGCAAACAAAAAATAAAAAATAAAAAAAATTAAAATTGTTGACATATGGACGAATGGATCGAATGTCTAGGCCAATTGTCCTCCTGTGATTTGTGCGTAAAGGTCACTCGCTGAAATACATGTTGCGTTGATACATGCGGAGCGTGAAGAGAGTTATTCGTAACCCTCTTTGTTAACGGTCACTGTAATTGCTGATGACTTGTCCACGTTGTTTTCTCTTCAAGTAAGGGACGGCATTGTTTCAGCAACAGGCCTCATTAAATCAGGCGGGCGTGACAGGAAGGTGTCCCTCATGAGAGCTGTAAATGATTTAAAAAAAAAAAAATAAGTTAATGAGTTAGCTTTTATAAATTAATCTTATATTCAACAGGGCAGGACTGTTTAAAATAGACTGGGTACCTGCTGTATCACACAACGCCTGCGCTCCGCCCAGCAACGGGTCCCTGTCGGTCAAAAGCTGACTTCGCTTTTGAGGCGGCGGTTCAAATTCTTCCGAACCATCGTTCGACAAACTATTCTGAAAAAGTGAAACAACAAAAAATAAATCACATGCTGAAACATATTGTCTATACCAAGTGTTTTTGTGTGAATGAAGTTGAAAAAGTAATAGATGATTTGTCCTTACCAGTAATGTGTGACTGAGCAGAAGCTGTTCTTCTATGGAGCCGCTCATTGGTTTCTTCTCCCATTTGGCAGCCAGAACAGGAATGTCATCATCATCCTCATCTTCCAAACATCTATTGTGGAGAAAGACATGAAATATGTGTCTTATTACTTTTAAATTAACACTTCTATTCAGCAAGAATGTATTAAATGTGTCGACGTCAATTGCGAGAAAAAAACATCAGAATTGCGATATATGAACTCGCATTTGCGAGACAAAGTCAGAATTGCGAGATACAAACTTGCATTTGCAAGAAAAAAAAAGTCAGAATTGCACGTTTTTAATCTTGCAATGCTGACTTTATAACTCACAACTGTACGTTTATATCACAATTCTGAGAAAAAAAGAATTGCGAGTTGCTTATCTTAAAGATACAACATTGAAATCATCATTGAGACTCTTACCGTTTCCTTGAAGTGTTGGTCAGCATATCAGAAGGTGCAGCCATTTCACCCTGGGGCAGGAAGGTCAACTGGAAGTCATCATCCATGGAGATATATGGAGCCAACATGTCCAAATCAAGCTCATCCATAGCCTGTCAGAGAATGAAAGCATTAAACACCCATGACTTATCTATTGAGATGTTTGAAAAGAGATCTAAAAACCACTTTGAGAACTACCTCTGACTGTCCTTTCAGAGTTACGCTCTCCTCCGGTTTGAGGGCGAAGAACTTTTCCACCCCTTCCATCTCCATGGGCAGCTCTTCAGCGGGGCTCTGAAACAGACCCTTAAACGTCAGATGAACCATTCAAGCCATCAAAAACACTCAGACAAACAGCCAAACTCTCATACACACCGCAGCGGGTGGAGATTTGCTGGGGCTGTCGAATATTGGAGAAAGGAGTTGGCGGAGTTCAGGTGTACAGAAGTCCTGAGGGCATTCTGGGATACTGTCGGGACTTGATGGACAGCAGAAGGACAACTCCACACCCTCTGTGAATAATATCAAGCATTATTATGATGGCATAACATACGTGCAAGAACACACAACCAAATCAATTTCAGAGGACCGGCTTTCTGTAGAAAAGCATGATTGCGAGCACCTGTTAGCGAAATGATAGTGTCTCCAGAGTGAGGTGCCAGCTGTAGTAACTCCTCTGGGTTCTCCTTCATCTGGAGGAAGAGTTTTGCAGTGCTACACTCATCCTCCATATCAGAGTCGTTCTCCTCCTTCAGCACGCTCAGCGTCTCAGCTCTGGGTTTTGGTTTTTCACATGTCTGTTCTAACGAGAACACAACATCCGCCTCTTCTATACCACTGTCGGAGAGAGGGAAACAGCATTCACACAAGAGTTATTTTTGTTAACTGAAACTGAAACCACTGAAAACCATTTGTTGCACAGAATATGAAAATGAGAAATGTTGCCTTTGTGACTAATTGGAATAAAATAAGTTACAAAAATTACCAAAAGTGAAAAAAAAACATCCTATAAAAATTTCCAGATGTTACACCAAGTCTGATTGGTACCTGAGGATAAAGTTGAGGCAGACCACAGCCTCGGGTTGAGAGGTCCTGTTGTTGTAGAGAACAGTGGCTTGAGTCTCAGTCCAGACAAAACCTCCATTCTTAGCCAGGAAGCGGTAATGGCTGGTGCACACCTGGCCCTTGGAGAACACTGCAAGTACAACAGAGAAGATAAGGAGGAGTTCAGCAGTTTGCCATTGGCCATTTTTAGATTCTATAAAGAAAACATTAGAACACAACTACGTTATCATGGACATCATCACAGCATTTTCAACAAATGAAGTTGATCACAGGGTGGGGTTATGATTAAGACTAAATGTACCGTGAAAAACCTGTTTGATTACGTCACAGAAATGAATGAAGACAAACTCACAGATGTGTAAACTCCTGGTCACATGATCAAAATCAAGGGCGTGATAAAACTCATAAGCAGACCGGCCAATCAGATCATCGGGTTGGTATCCAACAAGCTCAGTGACTCTGTAAACAGAAAACAATCAATCAACATTTCAAATTTTTACATATTTACATATAATTTACTATCCACCACATTTTTCCTGTAAGAACGGGCATGGCCATTTCGTTCACCTTACGGTTCTCTCTGACATTTTTGTCAAAATTGACTTATTCACATATTCTTGGTCTTATTTATATTATGTGATGTTTCTTTCGTAAGCCGTGTATATTTTGGGCCTTTTTTTAGACAACAAAAATGGTTCTATCTACGAAGTCTATGGAACGCAAAAACTTTGAAGCTCAATATCTCAAAAGTGCTCAGAATGCAGATAGAACTTTATAATTCTAAGGTGACGATTTGTACATTTTATAGGTCTGGCTTCCGGTCTCATCCGCATCCAGATATTTTTAGCTGTACAAAACAGCTAATTTTGCTGTTTGATAATGCAAATGGGTGTGTCTTACAACATTATTTAATGTATTATCTTAATTATGAACACACTGTTATTCTTCTCGTCATTTCCCTATAGTGGGTTATGAACCAGAAGTCTCGCCCATAAGCTTAGTTCCGCATTGAGGAATAAGATAGATAGTGATGCACCAAAAGATCTTTTTTTTTTTTTTAATGACACCAAAATGAACGTTTTTGCCAAGATTTTGCCAAAAATGGAAACCAAAAATAAAGTTCGGTTAATTCTGGGTAGCTGAACTTGTCATTCTGTTCAGGTTGTTTATCTTTACACATTGTCATATGAACAACTAATCAGCAGTTATAACTGCTGCTAAAGTTAAATTGTTCAGTAAGTGAGTCAGAATTTGATTTAGCAAGTGTTCTGACTGATTCATTCAGGATTCATCACGGCACGTTTCTTGTTCAAGTCTTTCATGAGCCGGTTCTTTCAATGAGTCATTCAAAGAGTCATTTGTGAGTTGGACTACATTGGTCTTAATAGGATGGGTCACCCAAAAATCTAAATTCTGTCACTAATTACTCACCTTCATGTTTTCCAAACATGTAAGACCTTCGTAACACAATCAATCGATCTTCAGAACACAAATTAACATATTTTTGATTAAATCTAAGAGCCTTCTGACCCTGCAAAGACAGCATTTTTGTTGTTAGTTCGTAGCTTCATAAAATTATGGTCGAACCACTAATGTCACGTGGACTATTTTAACAATGTCCTTACTACCTTTCTTTGCCTTGAATGTGGTAGGACCCTTGCTGTCCATGGAAGGTCAAAGAGCTCTCGGATTTCACAAAATACCTCAATTTGTGTTCCGAAGATAAACAAAGGTCTTATGGGTGAGTAATTAATGGCAGAATTTTCATTTTTAGGTGAATTCTGAGGACAATTCAGCAACGACATCAAAATCAGAAGTCTTGCTATTATTTTGGCCTGCAAACTCACATTCATGGCTCAAGCAAGTATAATTTCTTTTGCCATGGTGGTGAATGTTTAACAGCAATGAAGGAAACTCTATATTTAGTTCATATGAATTTGCATCTATTTAAAAAGCTGTTTATGGAAATCTCCAGCATAAAATGTGATTGTTGTGTCTAATCCCAGCATTGAGATACTATTAATAGACTGTGCCCCAAACGCAAGCTGAGAAAAAAAACACAGGAAACCCGAGTCACATGCTTTTTCACACCATGAATGAAATCTGTCTTCAGCGGTCACACTTACGCATTTCAAAAACATCCAGTGAGAAGAAAACGTCAGCTGCTAGTGAGCTCATTTAGGTTTGCAGATAGACTGAGCAATATTATATTCATTTTTACACGTGTGGGTAGATTAAACCATGAGTAGGATGGCAAATTTGAACACTGTACATTGCCGCTTCAAAGAGGTGAACTGAGTGCACTCCCACACAGAGAAACTCAGCTGACCTGCTGGACTTATCAGACGCTGCGCTGTCATAAAGTTTATTTTAACCTTTACGACCTCTGAGAGCGTGCTGCGTACTTCTAAGAGAGTGTGTATGAGGATGTATTAAAGGGGTCCTATTATGCTCTTTAACAGAGTCTTGACTTTGTTTTGGGGTGTACTAGAACATGCTTTCATGCTTGGTGGTTCAAAAAACGCATTATTTTTAACATAATTTACATTATTACAATACATTTCTTCCAGCCTGGCACAAATGACTCGATTAGTTCCGGGTTCCGCCTTCCGAAAAACGAAATTTGTTGTGATTGGTTAGCTGTCCCACTGCGTTGCGATTGGCGAACAGCTTAGACAGTGTTTCAGTACAGCCACGCCCCTTGCCAAAGAAGCAAGTTCGGTGTACAACTGTTAGTGCAAGGTAGATTAAAGTGATACTTACGTTTTAAATATGGATATTTTTATTACAAAAACGCATAGATTCGATACAGGAGGCCTTTATTAACCCCCTGGCGCCGTGTGAGGCAAATTTTAATATAACTCCGATTGCACTCGTCTGAAAGAAGGAAGTCATATACACCTAGGATGCATGGAGGGTGAGTAAATAATACACTACAGTAGTGTTGGGTCCTATCAGCAGCCTGTGAGATCGCCAACACATAATATTATCGTGCTAATGTATTTAATTATTTACATAATTATTTTTACTGCCCAAAACCAGCTCCAGCTTAAGGCTTAAAGTCTAACATTATCAAAGAACAAGCCTAGCCTATTCTAGTGCAAGTTTATGCATTTTAAAAAACACTCGCATTATAAGTGAAGCTAACTTTATCTACACTGTATGATGAATAAATCTCGTACCACACACTGCGTCTTTGGTGCGTTATGGCTCCGACGCGGCAACCGGAGTAGACCGCGGCTTCGGCATGTGTTTCGACCCCCTGTACTGCACACGTCTGCGGCGCATTATTGCTCTGAATCAGTGCTTGTGTTTATACCCGCCGCGTTGCGGTTCGTTGAAGCGGATGTCCGCGCTGCATCGTTAAGGCCCTTTCACACGGGACGCTGCGGTCGCGGAGGCGGAGCGCAAGCGGTGCTCGTGCACCCAAAATCCTGCCGCTTCCACGAGCACGGCGCTTCGCGGAAGGCGCAGCCAAAGATAAAAATATTTTATCTTTTTGTGAACGGCAACGGTAGCCGCGTCGGCTTTAACCAATCAGTGAACAGATTATTAACAACCAATCACAGAACATTTACCTGAACTTATAACGGACAGTTGAAAATGGAGATGAATTTTTTTTTTATGCTCTTAAGGCAATTCTTCAAAAACAACTCCACTTGTGCCAAACAGAAAAAAATGACAATAATTAATGATAGGCGACACAAACACAAATTTCCGTTACGTTTCATTTAGTTTTTAGTAAATACAAATGTTGCCTTTACAGTTGTAACTATGGCAACATCCGCCCGAGACCACATCGCGAACACCGCCTCAACGGCACAAAACGCTTCCACTACAAGTGAAGGCGGCCGCCGCGTCCCGTGTAAAAGGGCCTTTAGCATAATTTGCATTTCTGTGGGCCGGATTTAATTTAATAATATTCTAATGGACCGTGTTTTGACATCATTGCATGCGGAAAACAAGCGTTGTAGTCCAAAGGAGCCGTTCGTTGTAGTAAAGGGATTTTTTTAAAAAACGAAATATCTCCCTTTGGAGTGGACTTTGAGATTTGTAACTCTGCAGATCTTTTTTATGCCCAAAGATACACGCCACACACTGACTAAAGCTCAAAAAGTGAAAAAGCATAATACGTCCCATTTAATGCATTTATATCTTACCGTCCGTCACACTGTGTGAAAGTCAAATCCATGCTATGGCGTGTGAGGAAAGTGCTGCTATCGAGTGGGAATTCAACGCTGGAGGGATGGGGAATGGGTTCGCACAGCAAAGTCAGGAAGCTGCCAGCAGGGGGCGAGTTCTCATCATCGTCAGTGAACGTCTGCATATGTCCTGTGCAGTGAAGGACCTGGGAGAAGAAATGGAAAAATGCTGTTTAATGGAATTTTTATTTTTATTTATTTTTTTTTACAGATAAAGCAATTCCAATCTGTACTTCGGATAAACATACATATATATAAAGTTCAGACAGTTTACAACCTAATCAAAGTTCTCTAGTGACTGTTTGTTCACTGCTTAACAAAAAACAGATGACTAAGATAAAAACACAACATTGTGTACGTGACATTCGAAGCAAGCGGTCAAGCTGGACCAGTGCCTCCTGGCTTGGCACCGACCGCAGTTGGATGTCTGCCCTCGGCGTATTTGTGTCCTGTTTTATGCACTCATGGGACCTGACCCCATAGCTCAACAAAGAGCCGGGCTGATGTGAAGCGGTAATGCTGATACAGTCCTGCATACCCTTCAGAGCAATCTACACCCTCTAAAGATGAGCTAACAGGTGCTGCGTGTGAAAATAGCTAAAGGAAGTTCAACACCAGTACTGATTAAACCTTGTCACGCTATTAAATGTTTTATATAAACAAACCTAAAAAGCAGTGCATGTTGACACAATGGCACTTCTATGAGTTTGACTGTGGCTCGGGTCGTTTACCACCATTTCTTTCTATAGTTTTCTGTCTAAAACACATTTAATGGCTATTTTTATATAACATTTAAAGCTTGTGTACCTTCCAGGTCGCAGACTTGATATTAACTGTTCTTCCTGTGTGGGTGAGAGTGGTCTTCATCCGAAGGAAAAAATTATGTTCGGTTGACTTCTCTGTCTTTTTCTTTGAAACACCTGAGGAAAAAAATAATAATTTGTCACACACAGCACATGAGACTTAAAAAAAAAATTCAATACACAGTAGGAGCTTAGAAATCTTTCATTACCAGGTCTTGTGGTGAGGATGTCTCGTAACTCTTCTTGGTCACAGGGATGAACAAATTCATACACGCTCTGTCCAAGCAGCTCTAGCTGTACACCACCACATTAGAAAAAGAAAAACAGCAATTTAGATTGAGTATCATGAAACTAGAGACACTTTTCTGCGCTTTTATTTTTTCATATTTCCTGCGTACTTAAAAACATTGTTTGGAATATGCATTGCACTGGAATAAAGCCAGCTGAACATGTTTCAGCGTGAATAGATGAACTCTATAAATGCTTCTTAAAGAGTGAATGTAGGTCATGGGCAGTTCATGCACAAGATTTCATAAGATTTCATGCCCTTTCAACCAAATCACCCACTATCATTCTTTAAATGCTTTCACTGTAGCACAACTGTGTTTTTACTTGTCCAAATTACTTTAAAAGATTATTTTTTATAATGCATTACAATATAATATAACATTACATTGTATATATACACACTACCAGTCAAAAGTTTGTGAACAGTAAGGTTTTTAATGTTTTTTAAAGTCTCTTTAGCTCACCAAGCATGCATTTATGTGATCCAAAGAACAGCGAAAACAGTAAAATTTCAAAAATATTTTTTTACTATTTAAAATAACAGTTTTCTATTTGAATATTTTAAAATGTAATTTATTCCTGAGATTTCAAAGCTGAATTTTAAGCATCATTGTTCCAGTCACATGATCCTTCAGAAATCTTTCTAATATTCCGATTTGCTGCTCAATAAACATTTATTATTTTTTGTAGATTTTTTTTTCAGGTTTATTTGATAAATAGAAAGTTCAGAAGAACAGCATTTATCTGAAATAGAAATCTTTTGTAACATTATCATCATTTTTGATCAATTTAAAGCTTCCTTGCTAAATAAAAAGTATTAATTTCTATAATTTATTTTTCACCAAAAATAATAATATATATTATACTGACTCCAAGCTTTTGAATAGTATAGTGTATAATGTTACAAAAGCTTTTTATTTCAGATAAATGCTGATCTTTACATTCATGTGACAATGAAGACTGGAGTATTTATGCTGAAAATTTATATCACAGGAATAAGTTACATTTTAAAATATATTCAATACAAGTTATTTTAAAAAAGTAAAAATATTTAAAAATTGTACCGTTTTTGCTGTACGTTATCAAATAAATGCAGGCTTGATGAGCAGAAGAGACCTCTTTAAAAACATTAAAAATCTTACTATTCAAAAACTTTTGACTGGTAGTGTACGTACCCCCGGTGTCGTATCTATTAGATTTCAGTACTAATTTAATTTATCACTTCATTACTCAATACAAGCTACATAAGACATTGTAATTCCCTCCTGGCAGTATACAGCAAAACAACACATTAGATACCATGTGTCCCCTCAGGAACGGACCTATTCCAAGGGGTCTGGTCACACACGTAACGTGAACATTGTGCCTCATACCACAGCGGAGACATCCAAAGTGACACTATTCTTAGTCCACGTGCTGCTAGACTGCAGCCAACATGTTTTAAATTCTCAACTTTGTGAAATTCACACTGTGTTGGTTTCACTTGGTACTTACCTGTGCTATGCCGATGTACTTGCTAACACTTTCCGAGAGGAAGACCATGTCGCCTTCCTCATTCATCACCAGAATAAAGCCAGCCAGTGCCTGCTGATAAAAGGCATCGGTGGGATTCTCCGTTTCTTCAGCCTGTGTTTTGGTTGGGGCCGCTGAATGTGACAAGAATCAAATATTAACATATTAGCCAAAGAAGTATTTGAACATGCTCCTATATAGGCTGTATACACTATATATACACATACGTTTGAACAGTAGTGTGTGTTTGTATATATATATATATATATATATATATATATATATAATGGTTTCATGCATCTGGCAGTCAGTAATTGGTTGCACAAACATTCTGTGGTCAGCACAAACCATGTTTTTCCTAGTTGAATGTTAACCCAAGTTTAATGCAGTCTGGGCTGTTTTTACTTTTCCCTTGTGCAATATTGCAAGGGGACAGATGGATTTGCGCAAAAATACGGCAAACATCCCTCAACCTAAACGTGCATGTTTATATTTAGATGCACATACTGTTTTCTGCCTACTGTCCACAACCCTATTAACACAGACCTGTGACCAAATTTAGGTCTCGACCAAGCGAGGACCACTACTAGACCTCATACAGCTCGATTTCAGCAGAACCCACCTGATTGGATCAAGCGGTTCATGCGCAGATAGCTGAGCGTAACCCTCATGATGGCAGCTTTGTCCAGGTGGGAGGCGATACGTCGTGGAAGGGGTAGTGAATGGGCCAGCTCATAAAACACCTCAGTCTCCTGACTCCTCCTACAGCGTGCCGCATCACGCGAACGCACCTTTCGCTGCTCCAGACTCGGCCTAAATAGGGGAAAAAAAAACAAGAAAAAAAATCAAATGTATTTAAATGGCCAAACTCCAATCCTTACACAAAATGCAAATTTGCAAATTCCATCGTTTTTCTTTCCACAGTTCTTCGTTCAGAAATTAAGACAACAACAGAAACATTCCGTTCTCTCCATCTCTTACATCTTGTTTTCTGTTCCTCCTCAATAAAACTGTCCCAGATCTAATTGGTTGTGTTCTGGTGCTCTGTGTATCCTAGTCTTTGCAAAACGCGAGTTCCAGATAAACTTTTCAAAATGAAAGGGAGGAAAGCCCTCTCTCTGTGCTATTCACTCAGGCTCCCCTCCTCCACTGGCCTTAAGTATGTAGAAGAGCTCGGGGTCGTTTACGACATTAAAGCCTGTCCCACAGCCCTCCCCCATGCTTCCTATCTGATAGAGTCCCTCCCAGCCCTTCAGTCTCTGACCTCCTTTGTGCTTTGAAAAGGAATGAACTGCGCTGATCCCTGACATTCCAAAATGACCAATCAAGTAGTTGCCAAATCACAGCACATACTTATTTTGGCACTGTCAAACAATTCATTTAGATATACGGCGCTTGAATAACATTTCTGCTGGCAAAATATTTGTAGCAATAGCCAACAATACATTGTATGGGTCAAAATTATCGACTTTTCTTTTATGCCAAAAATCATTAGGATATTATGTAAAGATCATGTTCCATGAACATATTTTGTACATTTCCTACCATAAATATATCAAAGCTTCATTTTTGCTTAGTAATTCACATTGCTAACTTAATTTGGACAACTTTAAAAGGCGATTTTCTCAATATTTAGATTTTTTGTGCCCTCAGATTCCAGATTTTCAAACAGTTGTATCTCAGCCAAATATTGTCCTATTAATGGAAAGCTATTTATTCAGCATTCAGATTATGTATAAATCTCAGTTTAATTTTTTTTTCCAGACTCAGTTTAAATGGTTAAATAATAATAATAATAATAATAATAATAAAAAATAAAAAATCCTGTCTAATTAATTGAAATCATGAAACTAACAATTTAACAGCAATTTATTAATAGTTTAACAAAAATTATATTTTTAAGGCTTAATTTTTTTTTTTTAAACCAAATTCAGTTTTCTATTAATTTTCTGGATTCTATTTGAATGGTTTAATTAAATTTTAATAATAAGCATCTCTAATTAATTGATTTTTATAAAAATAAACTTTTTATTTCTTTCTTTTTTTTTTCAGAAATACTCATTTTCCTTATTATCATCTTTATGGTAAATATTCCTTTAAAAAATACATTTTTGATAATTATTTTATTAGTAGTAGTCATATAAATACATTAAGTAATATAGTTTCTGTCACATTTTCTTCAAGTTAAACCAAACTTTTATTTTGAGAGGATGCTGTTAAGACCTGTTTCTGTTTGTATATGATATGTCCATAGTTTTTACTCAAAAGAAACTGTGAAATGCTCATGAAGTGGCTTTCAGAGCAGTTCTAGAGATTGTTTGTGTTCATGTACTCATATAAAGAGGCAGCAGAGGCTGAAAACATCTTGAGCGTCACGCACGCTTCGATATGTGTGTAATAAACAAAACCAATGCCAATCTGTGTCTAAACTGTTACCTTATCAATTTAATGTATCCTTGCTGAATATAATTAATTTCTTTCAAAACTAGCCTTTTTTTTTGGCATAGTCAAACATTTCCTTTAGATATACAGTGCTGGATTAACTTTTCGGCTGCCAGCACATAATTAGTACACCTATCAGCATTGATTTATTGCGTTATTGTATTTCATCGTGCTGTAAACAGGACAGATATGCCGCACAGCATGTCTGTCCAAGCTGGGCTCCAGCCATGCGATTTCAGTCGGCACGTAGTCTGTGGTCAGTCAAGACAGTCTCTGTACACTTTGGTAAAGAAAAACATTCCCGTCCCAAATCACGCTTGAATGACATGTAGTGTACTAAAAACATCAACACACAGGAATAAGTCTGTATAAGGACTCGCACATCCAGAATAAACATAAACAGTCATGCACCACCGCCCTGGATCAAAACCTCTATTTGTAAGCACACGACTCTAATTTAACAACGGGCCATAAAACCAACCATATGAAGGCAGTAAGAGTGTATATGGAAAAAATAGAGCATTGAGGAACACATCCATTAATTCAGTAACAAATTAATGGATAATACTATTTCACGGAAATGTTGCACTATCTTTAAATATAAAACTAATCAGTAAACATGCAAATGAAGGGTAAAGTCCTAAAACACAACAACCAGTGGAAATCTGCCAAAGCTAACGTGTGGTTTTATACATCTATAACAAACATTACAAGCTTGAACATTTTCCACGTTTTTATTTTATACATAAAATGGGATTTCTTGCCACCAGCACCATGTAGCAGCAAAAGATATCAAATAAAGCAATAAAAAAGCGTTTGATGATGATCCTTGTACAGTACATAAACCTTAACAAGATAGAAATCAGTCAATGTGTGTTTTAGGTCAGAACAAAAAGCTAAACGTCTGAGGCAAGCTGAAGCAAGACCAAGCATCCAATTTCGAGCCCCAGGCGACCACATCAGATTACACAATAATCCAGTCTCAGCCGGTGGTCACTGCGGGAGAAACTCGTACAGAGTGACCATTACTGAAACATACCATCATAACCCCTTCTAAAAATAACACACCGAAAGAGCACATCACATTTAGGATGACACTGGAGCTTTTATTAGCTCTGTAGGACTGTTTATAAAAATAAAAAAAATAAAAACAGAGAGGGTGCACAATAGATGATTGACCTTTAGAACATATTTTAAGCTTTGCATATTCAGGGAATGTTGTAGTAGGATAAACTTTGCTCTGCACATTGTAATCCAATCCAAGAGTAATAAGATATAGAGAGCAAATTATATTTCAAGTCTTTAACCCATGAGATAAACCTATTCTTGACAACAGAATGAGTTTTTTTTTTTTTTTTGACTATTTGAATGTTGTCTTCAACAAATCTCATAATGATTTTTTTTTATATACATTTGTACATTATAATAAATGTTGTGATGCGTAAATTTACTAGCATTTAAAATTACTGATTTTAGTTTTATTAGGGTTTTATTTTTATTTATTTGGACAAACAACACCGAATGTAATAAAAAAAAAATAAATAAATAAAAAAAATCTACATAAACATACGTACGCTACAAATTAAAACTTTTAGATCAGTACTTCATAATACTTCATTTTTAGTGCGGCTAAACGAAATTAAAATGTAAAAGTTTTATTTACATAATACATGTGTGTTCTCTTTAATAAAATAAAATTTTAATAACAATTTTATTATTAGTAGTAGTATTATCAATACATTTAGTAATATAGTTGCTGTCACGATTTCTTCAAGTTAAACCAAACTTTTATTTTGACGGCTTAATTGCGATTAATCGTGATTAATCACATCCAAAATAAAAGTTTTTATTTACATAATGTATGTGTGTGCACTGTGTATATTTATTATGTATAAATCACACAGACATACATGAGATATATATATATATATATATATATATATATATTCTGAAAATATTTACATGTATATATTTTTATTCATATAATTTATATTATATATGAATATATATAAACATGATATTTTTCTTAAATGGATCCATGGATGTGGGTATTTATATATACACATAATAAATATACATAGTACACACACATTATGCAAACAAAAACTTTTATTTTAGATGCGATTAATCGCGACAAATCATTTGACAGCACTATTTGTGATGCAAGACAACAAAACCAGTCATAAGGGTAATTTTTTTTATTGAGATTTATACATCAGTAAATATGCTTTTCATTGATGTATGGTTTGTTAGGATAGGACAATATTTGGGAGAGATACAACTATTTGAAAATCTAGAATCTGAGGGTGCAAAAAATCTAAATATTGAGACAATCGCCTTTAAAGGCGACATCACATTTAATATGATGATTCATTACTTAAGAAACATTTAAAATCAATATTAAAAAAGGTTTTGCAGCTTAATATCTTTGTGGAAGCTGTGATACACTTTTTAATCAAGATCTGATGACCACACAGTTCAAAACAATGGGATTTATTTGAAATATAATTTGTTAAATAACATTACAGATGTTTTTACTATTATTTTTGACCAATTTAATGCGTCCCTGCTGAATAAAAGCATTAGTTTTTTCCAGAGTTTTGAACGATAGTGTAACGTGGTAAACAAGCCATCCTAATGACTTTAAAAGCAGTGCACGCAGTCTCGTGCCAAAGCTGCTGTAAGTGAATGCAGGAACACTGTGTCCTTCAGCTACGTCACAACAGTCATGCCCAACCCTTGTACTGTTTGTATGGTTAGGGATTTACTGTGAGTGTTATTATACATTCTGGTAAAATGTCAACACCCCATATCAGTGTGGGTGGGACTGGAAATGCAGTACAACCCATCCCAACCCGTTCGAACAAACTCCTCTGAACCTTGCAGGATAAAGACGGCATGACAGTCTTTGGTCAGGAGGAATGTTCGTGTCAAATGTCATACTGATTGATATGAAGATGACTTTACAACACTTAACCTTACCTTTAAAAGTGAAAAATTACTGATCCATGCAAAGCATGTGTCCATATGTGAAACTCTGTCAAACAGGCTGTTCAGGAACACAATGTTCTCTTTGCAAACTTGTAGTGAATGTGCAGCAAATTTACTTTTCCGTCAATCGTCAACCCTGTGGTTTCAGTAAAGCGTGTTAGACGAATGCTATGGGATGTTTGTTTTCTATAAGACTGATTCTTTGACTCTTGCATGCTTATGAAGCTCTGGGACTCGTTCCAACCACTCTGCTGAGACACATGCAGTTCCTCTGACTGACTGAACGAGCAAGAGAGAGAGAGACAGAGGGTGTGCGAGAGGTTCAGTGAAGTTCGTTTGCACGGTGATGGGAGGGGAAGTCAATGGGAGCTCAGCCAAGAGTAAGGCTGAACACAGGCAGAAGTCTCTGCTATATCAAGAGAGCAGAGAACAAAATGTTCTCTGGCCTATTTACTTCATTCTGAAAGTGTGTACTTCACTTCCTTCAGATGAGTGGGTAGTGGATACAAAATACTTTTTGGATGTTGGTACGTCTTGTGGTGTGATGTGGATTAGTCATAATTTAACCAGCATTTTGATCATTCTTTTATAACTAGTACACATGTAGCTTAAGAAATGAATTAGTCTTAGTCTGTATTAAGTTTTTTCTTTTTTAACTACAATGTCCTAACATTTAAATGAATCATTTGCATATGTTTTTAAGTTGTACTTTATTTAAAAAAAAACTCTGATTGCAATCACATCTGTAATTACTGTCTAAACACAGTAAGTACATTATACCTAACAATTAATCTATTTTTGCTGTGAGTACATAGTAAACTAAAGACATAATATAAATATAATATAGTATAATACAATATAATATAATATATAAAGTTAAAAGACCGAATTGAATATTTTTTTACTTTCAAAAATAAATTTGTCTCTCTGTGGGGTCATTAAAAATCTAGTAAAGGTTATAAAGTGTTAATAAAAAAAAACAAAAAAAAAAAAAAAAAACTGATGGCCAGTTACAGGACCTAAGATGTACATGTTTCTTATATGTATATTAAGCCAAAAATGTTCGTAAGAAGAAAATGCTCTCAAAACAAAACAACAGTCAGTTTATTATCTAAAAAAAAAAATAGACCACAGTGTCAAAAACGTAAGGAACTTTATGTTCTACAAAAAGAGGAACAACAGATGTTATTGTTTTGGGAAAAGACCATCTGATGAAATATGGATGAACATTATGTTTTTTTCCAAGCATTTCTTCACTAATATGAGATTAGGATGAATTTGCACAATTTTCCTGATTTCATCCTGATATCATGTCTCCTTATTTATCAGCCCACTTCAGGTGAAAGTATTGACCATCTTTCTTAATGAAACAATAATCATTATAAAAAAACAGCTCTCATGACGTGGATTATGCAAGATTATAGTCTTTTAGAACAAAGGTGCCATTACAGGACTTTATCTTTCCTCTGATTGTGTAAACAGAACCTAAGAAGACTGTCTTTAGTTCAAGCTGTTTTATTGACCATGTGGTCCTAAAGACCACTTGGACCCGTTTTTTATGTCTGAAAACGCTTAACTGGCACTAAATCATCACTCTTACGATTTCAGAGGCTATGCTTTATTGTTTTAAATGGTGTATTTGGTAGCTGTGTACAACAAAACTGATAGCCTATTGTCTTCCCAAATATACATAAAAACACATCACACCGGTCAAAACAACCGCTAAACCCTCTCAAGAGATCATTCCAAGATGGATATAAAAAGAAAACACGGATCTATTTAATTCTAACTAAAACCAAGACCAATATAGATCAATCACCGACTGCACGCTCACGAGGCCATGCATACATCGACTGGAGGATCTGGTTTCCCCTTTTTATGGCGTATTATTAGTCGACATACCTCATATAAATGCTCTAGGAAAACAAATGCCTTACCTTTTCATCGCTGAGTTCACCATCTCCCCAAGTAAATCACTGCAATCCGAGTTTTGAGTTTTGTATTTGTAACGCTTGGATACACCGCAGACGCAACTACCGTCTGCAGCTTGTTTATCTCTGTTCTAAAGGGGCTCGACTGTAATCTTTGTATAGGGCTGAGTGTCAAAATAAAAGTCACGGCGGACATATAGTCAGTCATTCTAAACTATACATAATCATCGACAGTGTCTGAAATTAGCATTGTTTTGAAATAAGTAATATAGTGTGTTTTTAAACACATTTCACTGCAAAGGTATTTTTAAATACAATTATAAAAAATTAAATTAAATTAAATAATAAAGAAATAAGGCGAATACTAAAATAATACTATCTTCTAACTTATTTATCTTCTATGTATGTATGTATATATACATACATAAACAGTAATATTGTGAAATATTATTGCTATTTCTAATATTGTTTTTCTATTTTAATATACTTTAAAATGTATTTTATTATACATTTTTTTAGCCATTCATCCATTTCAAATATGAATCATCAGCCATTACTCCATTCTTCAGTGTCACACGACGCTTCAGAAATCATTCTGATATGCTGATTTATTATTAACAATATAAGTCTTTACTATCACTTTTTATCTATTTAACACATCCTTGTTGAATAAAAGTATTAATTTCTTTAAAAAAAAGAAAAAAAAAAAAACTGACCCTTAACTTTTGAATAGCAGTGTATATTGTAACACAAAATTTCTATTTTGAATAAACACTGTTCTTTTTAACTTTTTATCTAACTTTTTTTTTTTTTTTAATCAAAGAATCATAAAAAAGGAAAGAAAATTACAGGTCCAAAAAAATTAAACATTGATAATAAATGGAATAAATTATATTTTAAAGTATACTAAAATAGAAAACTCTTACTATAAATTTCAAAAATGTTTATAATGTAATAGCATAAAAATAATAAAAAAATAAAAAAATAAAAATCTAACTGATTCCAAACTGTTGAATGCCAGTCTATGATTGAAAATGTTTTTGCTAAATGAATGATTGAATGAATGAATGAATGAATGAATGAATAAATAATACCGTATAGATCTGCAAACTCTCCGACAAAGAAAGATAAAAAAGAAAGAAAGAAAGAAAGAAAGAAAGAAAGAAAGAAAGAAAGAAAGAAAGAAAAACTACATTTCCCTTTATTTCCTTTCGAATATTACACAAACAATATCCGGGTCAGAGGAGGCGAATTTCCGCGCCTTTTCGTTGTCGAGATGGATGAGAGGGTTAAACAACCTGCAATATTTCATCTATATTATCACATTATGGACTAAATCAAACTTTAGTACACATACTTCAAATGTAGACGACTTGGTTACACAAGATAACATCGAAGTATGTTGCTCCCGTCTGATGTCGCCAGACTTGTTCTGGGTAAGTTCACTCTTGTTGTGTCTCTCTCTAGGAGAAGCTAGCAAGCTAACTCAGTATTCCGTTCATAATTACAGTAACGTTAACGTTATATGTAATTTGTCTCCAAAACTGTTGGGTAGTTGTAAATATTTAGACCATTACGAAATTAAGACACCTGTGTCAGAAAATTGTGTCGTTCTGAGTTTAGACAGTGCTAGGCTGCGATGTGTCAAACTGCTGAGATGATCGATAACAGTAATGGCTGATTTAGTCTGCTATTGTCAAATAAAGATATGTAAATGTGAAATTATGTATTATACACTTTTAGGCTACCTGCAGCAAGAAGGGCTCACTGCCACAAGCCGAGCCTTTATCTTTGAGAGTCCAAACCTGAAGGAATATGCCGAGCACACCTCAGATGATGGGGTCATCCCTGCCTGTGTGTTTGTATGTGTCAAGTCCATGATTGATAACAGGGTGATAAATATGAATAAATTACTGGCGTGTGTTAAGAAGACATTACTAGATAACAATTTTATTATTGTCGATTATTCTTGTTTTCCAGTCTCTTTTTGGAAAAAACCTGATCACGATTTTAAATGAATATGTTGCTGTTAAAGCAAAAGGTGAGTGCCCTTAAAAATAAATTCAATGCTTTAAGATACACTGTGAATCTGTTTCCTTATAAGTAAATAATTCCTTCTGCAGAAACGAGTCAAGAAACTCAAATCCCAGCCGTGATGACATCATTATGGAAAAAGCTCGACTTCACTCTCAACCAAATCAAGTGAATGAGTATTTGTTTACATTGTTACACTGAATGTTTTCATTTTTTTATGCACTGTCTCCTTATTAAAATCTTCTTGTATTTTCCACAGGTCTCTGCAGAATTCTCCTGCAGTGCAGCTGAATCAGCGACGTGAGTTATTTGTTTTTATTTTTTTTATTTTTACTATTTAAAATAACTGTTTTCTATTTGAATATATTTTAAAATGTAATTTACTCCTGTGATCAAATCAAAATTTTCAGCATCATTACTCCAGTCACATGATCCTTCAGAAATAATTCTAATATGCTTATTTGCTGTTCAAGAAAAAATAATAATAATTATTATTATTATTATTATGAACATTTAAAACAGTTGACTACATTTTTTCAGGATTCTTTGATGAATAGAAGGATCCAAAGATCAACATTTATCTGAAATAAAAAAGTTTTTGTAACATTATTATTCTTTGAAATTAATACTTTAATTTAGCAAGAATGCTTTAAATTGATCAAAAGCGATGATAAATACATTTATTATGTTACAAAAGATTTCTGTTTCAGATTAATGCTGTTCTTCTAAACTTTCTATTTTTTATGTTTATGCTTAGTGGCTGCATTTATTTGCTTAAAAATGCAGTAAAAACAGTAATATTGCAAATATTCTAAATATAAAATTTAATGAAACATACAAAATTTTTTTTTCCCTGTGATTGCAATGCTAGATTTATTTTTGACTGAATGTTTTGTTGAAACCATGATTTGTTTTTATTCTTTGATTCTTTGTATCATCATAAAATTACTTTGTCACCTTTGATCAGTTTAATGCATCTTTGTGGAATACAAGATATTTTAAATATACAATTAATGAAATATATAAATAAATTTTTTTTTCCTATGATTGCATTGCTAGATTTAATTTTGACTGAATATTTTGTTGAAACCATGATTTTTTTGTTTTTTTATTCTTTGATTAATAGAAAAAAATTTATTTAAAATATAAATCTAATCTCTTTGCTGAATAAAAGTATTAATTTCTTTTTAAAAAATCAGACAGACACAACAATATTTGAACAATAGTGTAATTTATGTATTTTGTTTTTCTGTCATTAAGTGCGTACTATGAATAGCATTCAAGCTATGAGACGTCAGCAGAGACCCTTGTTGGCATCACAGTCTCCCATTATTTTGCACCCGCCTGTGACTCCAGCAGCTCAGTGTGTTCCCAGCTCTGTGTCCACCCCTCAAGGCATGCTGGGACATTCCACCCCAGTGTCTTACACTTCCCAGCATACCAGACCTTCCACTCTCTGCCTTAGTCAGCCAGGTGAGTCTTGAAAAACACGTCTGAATCACACTTTTGTTTGAGATTTGCGTGTGTTTACATCTTTTATATGAGGTATGTCATTTATATGAGGTATGTCGACATTTTGCTATCTTACATCTTCATAGGTGAGTCACCGTTGCAGATACTGGTCCCTGATAACAGATTGAATCCAGGACCTTTATCTCCAGCCCGCAGGAAATGGTAAGTGATGACGACACTAGAAGTATGTTAAGGATTCACTCTTTCTACCTTATCCAGAACAATCTGTAACAATAATAATGTTTTTTTAAGCGAAAATCTGTTTTCTGCTGCAGTGACTCGCCGAGGCGAAGAGGAGGTGGTCAGTTGGGTGCCAGCGGGACCAACAGGGCCACCGTAGTGTCCAGCACGCTCATTGTGGAATCTCAAAGTGAAGAAACTGTGACAGAGAACTTATCAGTGAGTCAGGCTGATTCATTCCTTCTTTTTAAAAATGGTTTCAAGAAGTTTCTATTTATTCCTGCATAATGTTTCTTTTTTAACAGCAAATAGTTATAGAAAATGCCAGAGAAAAAATTCTCAATGATAGATCCTTACAAGAAAAACTAGCTGAAAACATCAACAAAATCTTGGCAAGGTAAATGCTAAATAATAGTTGTAATAATAATAATAATAATTATAATAATAATTTGAGATCTTACTAAACACATGTTGTAATATCACTTTAACAGTGATAATAGTCCTCAGACATCAAAAGCTGCCTGCAGTACTGTGGAACAAGAGCAATCAATTGATGAAATCCTGGGCCTCCAGGTGTGTGAATGCACACTTTCTATTGCTCGTTTTTTATATCCTGACAGCCATATTAAGCCTTAACCTGCAAAATATTGTTTTAGGGGGAGATTCATATGACAGATGATGCCATCCAAGACATATTGGCACAGACAGAGTCAGACCCAGCATTTCAAGCACTCTTTGACCTCTTCGATTATGGTAGGTTTGAGCAGTTGATTAATCTGAAAATCAAATTCTGTTATAAAAGTAAAACAGGTTTTTTGTTTTTTTTTTTTATTTAAATTGGTTTCACTGATAACCTTTTATCTCTTTTAAAGGGAAAAGTAAAACGGCTGAAGGCAGTGAACAGGCTGAGGGGACCTTTAGTACTAGTACTAGTGCACAAGAGAGTGATGAGACCGGGCATGTAGACAGCGCCTCTGAAACAGGTAGGGTGGGTCTGCTTTTATTTGTAAAGCAGCACAGGTAGTTTCCTGTGTGTGCTCTTTATTATGTGCACTATGGTTCAAAAGTTTGGGATTAGTAATACACTACTAGTCAAAAGTTTTTAAGATTAAATATTTAATATTTTTTATTTAATTAATTAATTTATTTTTAAAGAAGTCTGTTCTGCTCACCAAGACTGCATTAGTTTGATCCAAAGTACAGCAAAAACTGTAAAGTTTTGACATATTTTACTATTTAAAATAACTGTTTTCTGTTTGAATATATTGTAAAATGTAATTTATTCCTGCAATTTTAAAGCTGAATTTTTAGCATCATTATTACAGTCACATGATCATGATTTGCTGCTCAAAAACATTTATTAGTATTATGTTGACGGCTGAGTAGAATTTTTACAGGTTTCTTTGAAAAGGTTTCTATTTCAGATAAACAGCATTTATCTGAAATAGAAATCTTTTGTAACATTTATAAATGTCTTCATCACTTTTGATCAATTAAAAGCATCCTTTCTAAAAAGTATTAGTTTCTATAATTTCTTTACTCTAAAAAAATGCTGATCTTTGGGATCTTTCATCAAAGAATCCTGAAAAAAAATTACTCTTAAATGTAGATAATAATAATAATAATAATAATAAATGTTTCTTGAATGGGAAAGCAGCATATAAGAATGATTTCTAAAAGGATCATATGACACTGAAGACTGAAGTAATGATGCTGAAAATTTAGCTTTGATCACAGGAATAAATTACATTTTAAAATATATTCAAGTAGAAAACAGTTATTTTAAATAGTAAAAATATTTCAAAATGATACTGTTTTTGCTGGACTTTGGATCAAATAAATACAGGCTTGGTGAGCAGAAGAGACTAAAAATCTTTTAACTGGTAGTGTATATTTTTACAATGTTTTTGAAGAAAGTCTCGTATGCTC
Source organism: Labeo calbasu (assembly GCA_019740295.1). Lineage (NCBI taxonomy): Eukaryota > Metazoa > Chordata > Actinopteri > Cypriniformes > Cyprinidae > Labeo > Labeo calbasu. The sequence continues at coordinate 28,786 of JAHKKF010537957.1, forward strand.
ACCATAGCCATATTTATTTGATCTAAAATACAGTACAACAGTAAAATTGTGAAATAATATTACAATTCAAAACAGCATTTTTTTTTATTTTAATAATATTTTAATTATTACTGTTATGGCAAATTTTCAGCATCCATTACCTAAGTCTTTGGTGACACAAGATCTCTCATAAATCATTCTAATATAATTAGTTGTTCGAGAAACATTCTTTTAATTCAGTGCTAAAGACAGTGTTGATAAAAGTTGTTTTGGGAAAATTCTTTGAATAGAAAGTTCAAAAGAACAGTTTAAAAAATAGTAAAACTTTGTAACACTATAAATGTCTTCACTGTCACTCTTGATACATTTTTTTCATCCTTGCTGAATACAAGTAATACTATTTTTGTTTTTTAAAAAGTCTTACTGACTCTAAACTTTTCAGTATAGAGTGTGGGTCAACCAATTATCTGCACGATATTAAGCATTCTTATGGTTATCTGTCATTTCCAAATCTGATTTGCTAATAAAATAATTTAAAAGCATTTAAAGAGAGTTTTTGTCAGAGCCCTTGTTATTCTTAATGATGACATTATTTTTCATTTTTACACCAGACATATGTATTGGTTCAAAATATCAGTTATCGGTCTACTTGATCTGTACTAATCTGTATCAGCGTCGACCCTGACAAAACACATATTGGTCGACCCCTAGTGTAAATGCAATATATAAACTGCTATATGATTTTATTTATTATTTTAAGGCACTGGACAGGAGGATTCCACTTCAGGAGAAAGCAGTACACAACACCTAAGCACCCAGTCCGAGTCAAAAAGCAAAAAGAAATCATCCAGCCTTCGAAATGCGACAAAGTCTGCTTCCACAGCTCCACAGCCACGTTCTGTAACCAAACAAACTGGACGAGGACCCGCAAACTCAAAAAGAGGGCTAGTCAGGACTAGAGTTTTATCTGGGAATAAACAATCCAGAGGTGCCACTTCAGCTTCTTCAAAGTTAAACGATAAAGCTGATTTGCGTCCACCTGACCAAACCGTATCAAGCTCTTCTTTAACAGAGGAAGGAGTTGCCATGGAGGTAGATGAACCAGAAAATGAAACCTCTGAGAGCGTAAATATTCAGCTAGCTCCTCTAGAGAGCTTGCACGCCAACGAAACATTGAATGATAATAAAAACAGTCAAGTTCCTGTTTCAAGTAAGCCATCGCAAACCACATCCACTACTGAAACCACAAATAATGCATCTCTGAATGAGGCTGGGAGTGTAACGGGAATAACCATTGGACAGAATGAGGATATGGGAACCTCTGTATCCATTCAAAGTGAGGCTGTCCCCTCACTTTGCTTGCCTCAACCTGACACATCCGCCAAAACAGCTTCAAACAAGATGCCTTTAACTCCTTCCTCCACACAAACTCAGTCTAGTACAGTCAGAAGCAATCTTCCTACATCAGGTGCTTCATCTACCCCCACTGCGCCATGCATTTCTGACACCCCGTCCAAGGAACCTGATCCCAGTAAGATTGTGTCTCTGAAAATCATCATTAGCGATGATCAGGACGAAGTCTCAGCTGATGCGGCACTGAACCAGGCAGTTTCCAGCATCACTAGTGACCACATCCCTACCATCTTCCTGTCCTCCCCTGCCAAATCACCTGCCAAGACTTTGCCCGCAACCTCTGCGGTCATAACCCAAGAGGAAACGGCTCAGGCCGTGAGCTGCTTACAGGGAGCAGAGGGTGTCGGATCATTCGGAACACCTATGAGGAGCGTGCAAGGTAGTGGACAGCCTTTGCTCGGCCGTCCCGCGGGTCAGGAAACCGGTTTCATTCAGCTGTTGCAAGCTAACCCTACCTTTGGGCCTTCAAACAGCTATTTCGTCGTAACCGATCCGGCTGCTGCCGAGCAGCGGTCAAATGTTGTGCTGCTTCCAAGTAAAATGCCTCAAGGGACCGTGTCTTCAATGCCGCATATGGTAGCGACTCCACCTCGCCAGAGGACTGTGGTGTCCATGGGGACAAATGTCTCTCAGACCTATTCGCCTGGTGAGTACAGAGTTAGTTTGATTATGTAAGACACTGTATACTTTTATTTGGGTCGTATATTTGTATTTATGTTGAGGTGCTCATTTGCAGACTTTATTTAGTCTTCCTCAGGATTAACGCTGCATGTTTGAAATTCCAATTGTATTTTTTTTAGGCTCCACAATCATTATATCCTCTCCAGTTCAGCCAATGTTACAAAATGTGATGGTTCCAGTGTCTGTAATGGGGCAAAATACTGGAAAACTCACAGTTCTTCCCAATCAAGTTAGTAACTTTAAAGCATACAGGGTTTGTGACAGAATAATAGTTTTATTCTATTTATAATTACTACTTTTATGTGCAGATGTTGACTTTGCCATGTTCAGCCACTGTAAGGCAGCCTGCAAAAGTTATTTCTCAACATAAATTGGCACCCAAGGAAAACACTGACATGGGTAAGATATTTTTCATTTACAGTGTTTTTTTCCATTTAATTTATGTACATTTTATTTTTTATTTCCAAAAATTAAGTACTTGTTATTAAATTACATTTAAAAATACTCATAATCAGACCACAGTTACTTTTTTATGGATTACACGATTACATATTGTTTGCACAGTAGCAATAAATTATTCATAATTTGTTGATTCTCCCAAATTCCTCTTTTTCTTCTTTTAAATTTTCCTTTGTAAAATATCCTACTGCTTATATACATTCAGAAAGTCTTTAAGTTTTGTGGACATTCACACAAAGATCAGTCATTAATCAGTTGGCGACACAGCATTTGACCACTGATTTACAAAATCATTTCCGGTTTAAAAAGTGTTTCAACTGCATCAGCTACTTTCTATGTCTTTGGAAGGCTTTTGTATTTCAAACACATTAAAATGCACATTTACAAAAAAAATTGTCATCTGATCCTCTTTCACCTTATATATTTACAGTACTTCTGAGATTTTAAAATAAATATTTTAATAATTTAATATATTTGCATGTTTATTGGTTCTTGTGACATTGGTTATGGTCACATGACATGGAAGTAAATTCAATGGCAATTTATTAAAAGTATAACAAAAATAACATTTTATTTAGTATGTTTCCATTTTAATGGTTTCATTACATTTTAATAATCAAAAGCAATCTCTAAATAATAAATTTTAAAAATATATTATAATTTATTTTTTAGAAATGTTGTGTTGTGTATTTACTTTATTCTGGTAAATAAATTCTGGTAAAAACAAATTGCTGGTAAATATTTAAAAAAAAATAATGTTTTAATAATAGTTTTAGTAGTAGTAGTACTGTCATTACATTAAATAATATATTTCTGTCACAGTTTCTTCAAATTAAACTGACCTGTTATTTTGATGGATTGCTATGAAGATCTTTACATTTTGTACATGATATGATGGTAGTTTTGGTTTTTCTCACAAGAAATGGTAAAATGCTAGTCCATATTGTGTTTTGATTTAAGTGTACTGACCTACTTTTGATTTTAAACATCCAAAATTTTGGCAAATTCCGTGACATTCCGAATTGCACAGTAAATTCCATTTTTATTACTGGATTATGTAAGTCCGTACATGTTTTCTGCATTGCAGAAATCATAGGGCCCTATACATACAAATTTGATTTAAGTAATTTCCAATCACAATTCTGACTTAATAACACACAATTGCAATTCTGAGAAAATAAGTCAGAATTGAGAGTTTATGTCAGTTTATAAATTCTGAATTTATTTCTTATAATTGCAACTTTATTCCTTAGAATTGTGGCTTTGTTTCTCAGAACTGTCTCGGAATTTGATTTTATAACTTGCAATTGCAAGTTTATGTCACGCAATTCTGAGAAAAAAAGTCCAAATTGTGAGATGTAATTGTGAGATAAAAAGTCGCAACTACCTTTAGTTTTTTAATCAGTGGTGGAAATGGTCTTAGTATGTTGTTACTTTGAGAAAATCAATGAAAAAAGCCTAAGAAAATAAAATATTTACAGATGACTGTAATATATACCAAATATAAAGATGAAAATAATACTGTTTGAACTATTTCTGTTAAATACTGTCTGAAAGTCTACTGATAGGTTTGGAAATTTGAGTCTGGAAAAGTATGAATAATTAAATGTAAATAAAATGTAAATTTTATAATACTTTTTCATACTACTTCAGTACTACTAATTATTTTGTATTTATAATATTATTTTTTTTACAGGTAAACATTGCATTAAAATGTCAATTAATGGTTTTACAGTAGACTTAGAAATTAACAGTAACGTTCTTTAGTAGTTTTTGGTTTTTTTAAATCTGAAGTTTACAGTTTGAATTGAATGTTTGTGAATTATGCATCACTGTAATGATTTGATTACTGAATTACTGTTATTCAGGTAAAACTGGTACATCTGGGTCTGGTCAAGTGCTTCCTCAGACCTCTGAGCAACAAAGGAGTGTGAGCGCAACAAGCCCCAGCCATCGGCGGATACTTTGCTTCGATGTCACACCTGAAACCACAGCAGCTGGCCAGAATACTTTACAGACAAGCACACTCACGTCCTCTGCTGTTACTTCCTCCCCATCTCAGCAGGTTCAGAAGGAAATAACACAGACTGAACCGAAACAGCCTTTAGTTTCTGACACCTGCAAAAGAAGAATAGAAACTGTTAGACTGCCAGAAGCAAATCCCAAAGCGGGTATAAAGTGCTCCGAAAAAGTCACCATTTTTCATCAACAAAAAGACGCCCCAAAGATCAAACCGACTGCAAAGGAACCAAATCTAATTGTTGTATCAAGTGCCAATTCTTCCAACAAAGCTGCCATTGAGCCAAAGGCTTTCATTACATCAGAATCACCGAAAAAATCACAGAAGGAAGATGGCGGAGTGGCTTCAAAATCATCTGCTCCAGGGCCAAAGCAGAAACCGGCAGGAAACACAAAGGACAACACACAAGACGAATCCCGTGAAAAGAAGCAGTTAAAACCAACAGAAAAAACATCGGTACAGAACTCTCCAGGCATCACTGCAAATAAAGAAAATGAGCTGGAGAGCTGTCACACATCCGCACGTCCTGCTGAGGATCTCACACCTTCTATGGCAAAATCTCCAGCGCCCGTATCAAATAATTCCAGTAAAACTTTATGCAAGACGAGCCCTCTAACTAAACAGGCCGTTGAGATGCTGCAGGACATACAAGGCCAGGCTCCCGCGGCCACTCCGCCGAAAAGACAGGTGGCCGGATGTCCAGATCTCCCGCTCCCGAGAACACCTGGACCAGGACGTGCACAGGAGGAGCTGACGGATGGATTGAGGACCCCGTCCCGACAAAGGCTCAGGAGGGAGGGCGAAAGCACGCCCAGGCATCTCCCCCCTCCCGCCACACCCGATATCCCCTCCTGCAGTCCTGCCAGTGAGGCGGGGAGTGAGAACAGCATCAACATGGCCGCCCACACTCTCATGATCTTGTCACGCGCCGCCAGGACGGGAGGTCCTTTAAAAGACAGCTTGCGTCAAGAGGAGGCCAGTGCTGGGAAATCTGCCATCCCTAAAGGAAAGAAGCGAAAGCAAATTGAACCGAGCCCTCCTGCAAAGAAAGAGCTACAGCTTTCCAGCTCCTCGAGCAGTAAAAAGAAATCAAAGGTGAGCTAATATTTCATTGGCCATGTGTGAAAAAATCAAGATTGATTGCATCTTAACCTGCTGAGCGTTCTAGATATCTTCTCTTCCCATCATTACGTGCAGCAACAGTGACAACATTATGGTTTTAAGATGCTTTTTATGCTTTTAAAGTCATTTATGTCAAATCTGAAGCAACATCATATACTACATTTTAATGCAGTTTCACAATATATTGTGGGAAACCTAGTAAAAATGCTTGGACAAAGCCAAATATTGATTATAAATATAAGTACTTTATTATAATACATATTTGATATGTATTATGTAATACTTGTATAATAATATATAACATATATGTTGTTTCTTGTTATAATATAAAAAAAAATTAACCAATTAAAAATATATTGCTTAAAAAAAACTAAATACAAAACATGTTTGTGTGTATGTATATTTGTGTATAAATGTATATAATGTAAAAAATTTTTAATTAATTATACTGTTATAACACTGTTTTGAAAATTTCTATAGATATCTATTATTTACTTATTTTTCTGTTTTTAAAATGGTTATATATATATATATATATAGAGAGAGAGAGAGAGAGAGAGAGAGCAGTTTTTTATATTTTATAACAATGTTTTAGAATTATTATAAGTAAATAAATTATATATATATAGGCATTTTTAATTTTTATTATTTACTTATATAAAAAATATAAGTAAACAAAAAATGCTATATGTTTGTATATATAATTTATTTTAAACAATTCTGAAAACATTCTTATAAAAATTAAAAATTGCTATACATATAATTTATTTATTTATATATATAATTTGTATTAACAATATTAACAATGATTTTAGAATTGCTATAAATAACCATAGCAATTATTTAATTCTATTTTAGAACAATGTTTTTAGAATTGTTTTAAATAAAGCAATTTTTATTTATATTTTATAACAATGTTTTTTAGAATTGTGTTAAATTATGTATATATTATTATATATGTATATATAATTTTATTTATATTTTTATAACAATGTTTTAAAAATGTTTAAAATAAGTTATATATAGCCATTTTTTATTTAGATTTTTAGCATTGCTAGCAATTTTTATTTAATTATATTTAATAACAATGTTTTTATAATTGTTTTAATTAAATTATTTATATATCAATTTTTATTTACTTATATTTTATAACAATGATTTTAGAATTGCTATAAATAAATATAGAAATGATTTTATTATATTTTATAACAATAGTTTTAGAATTGTTATAAATATAGCATTTTTTAAATTATATTTTATAGCAATGTTTTTAAAATGTTATAAATATATATTATATAAATGTATATATAACAATATTACCTGTAAATACTTTTCAGAAATAAACAGGTTAATATACATCTGAATGTACATCTGACTTACTTTAGTCATGTTGTGACAATGACTCAATGACTAAAGTGACAATGTTTTGCCACCCAAAAAAGCATCTCAGACCAGTTATTTTTTTCCATTTATATACCTATAACATTCAGCTACTATGTGTTCTGTGTAAATAACAGTAGGCAGTAGACAGCGAGTCAGCTCACTGTAACCCAGCCAGAGAAGTCTGACTCATTTTTGTCTATTTGTGTACCTCAGCATGCATCACCTGACATGTTGACATTGTTCAGCTGAATTCCTTTTTATTTTTCAGAAACAGAAGAAGCTGCTGGACTCCTTTCCTGAAGACTTGGATGTAGACAAATTCTTGTCATCCCTGCACTATGATGAGTAATGACGCTGAGGATGAGCCATGTTGCCTGCTGCCATTTCAGGGACATAACAAGCCATGTGTGCTACTGAAAGCGATAAAACGGAGATCTATTCAGCTGAGCACCCATTCTGAATAGCTGCTTTCTGTTTTACATTCAGAATGTGAGATATTGTACATAGACACCATATTAGCCTAATAATCATATCCATATAGTAAGGATTAATTAAGCACTCTTCAGAACAAACAGGAAAATAATTTAATTCTGAACTGTAATTTTTGACTACATTTGTGAGTGTGTCAGTTCAGGTGCTCAATTGCAACAGCTGGTGTTTAGTTCGTAGTCATTTTGTTTCTCTAAATGGATGTTTTCCATCAACTGCACCATGTGACAACATTTCCGTGAACAGAGATCATTTCCTTTGTACAGCCTCTAGGTGGTATTCTTCCTTTACAGTATGGATAGAAAATGTTGAACGTTTTTGTTTTCTGTCCTTTAGATGGTTTATTATATGATGTATTTTAATAAATCACTATTTGATTTAAGATTTTTTTGAATGATTGAATGTGTCTTGATTTGTGTTACTACTTCCAGTTATTGAACATATATACATATATATACAAAAAAAAAAAAAATATATATATATATATATATAAAAATTTTAACAACTATAAATTACCTTCGATAATAGTAAGAAATTTGTCATGAGCAGCAAATCAGCATATTAGAAAGATTCCTGATGGATAATGTGATGCTGAAGATTCAAGTAATGTTGCTGAAAACTCAGCTTTGCACCACAGGAACAAATTACATTAAAGTGTAATTTTATTTCCAAATATTGCTATTTTTAGTGTATTTCTCAATTAAATAAATACGTGATTGGTGAGCACAAATTAACATGTTTTGGTAAACCAAGGGAATGTGCTTATATGTGATATGTATTGTGGCTTCTGGGGTAAAATGAGGTCACTGGGAATGAAATCAGGACAAGCAAGGTCCTGTCAAAGCTGCAGGCTACAGTAAATCATTTCCCCAGCTGTTTAACATTATCTGTACTTATATATGCTCTGTTATTTTGATAGCTAATCCAAGCTATTTAGGTCAACAAGCCATATCAGATCACGTCAGAGGCGCCATGTCTTGGTGCTTTTACTTAAATTCTTCTTTTTGCCTCTTTTCTCATGACTTCCAGGCCAGCACTGCATCAACTTTTGAAATCTTTATTTTTAAGTGTTATTCATTAAACTGTAATTTATTAATAATGTTTAAAATCATTTGAAAAGCATGTTGCTGGGTGTGCATTTATTTTAAAGCATTATAATGCACTTACAGATATAAAGCGATTGTTTTTAGAGAAACTGAATGTCTATAATTTGAGAAAATGTATTCACCGACGATTCTGTAACCACGTGAACGATTCAAATAACTCCTGATACTGTACAACTAAACGTAAAGTCCGTGTAAAGCAATATTAAATATGTGTTCTGAGTTTGTCACACTACCGAAAATGTGCTATTAACCATTAAAAAAGGCAAGTAAAATAAGTTATCAAAATCTTTAAAAAATAAGCATTATTCTCTGCTCTCAAGCGCTGGGGGCGTGTCCATTCGCTGTGCTGAAACCACGCCCACTCGCGGGAACACTGCAGCCTCTCTCATCGCAAAGTCAAATAACGTTACAACCTGAATGGACAACCGTGCTGTTTTATAAATTATCGCAACCAGGTAATATGCATTTATGTGGCGTATGCATATCTAGCAAACCGTAGGCTGTAGTAACTAACACTGAGCAAGCGAACAACTGATAATACGCTCTAGTCATTATAGTATTAGGGGAGGCGCCATAATGTAAGCTCCGCCCAAAACAAATCCCGAACACAAAAATGGTGAAAACGGTTTTTAACGGTTTAACTCCACAATTCAGTACTACATAGTTCACAGTCTTTGTAACGTGTTTTCAGCAATACATTTCTGTTTATAATGTAGAAACAATTCTCTGAATTGCCTTTACACAAACTTTCATTAACGTTCAATAAGAGGCACAATAGTCAATCATACATTCCCTTCCTGTACTTCTTGTGAACAGTTCTTCTCATTAGCAGCAGTCTTAACAACCAAACCAGGCATTAGTGTTCATAATGTGTAGCAAGCGTCTTTTCTGATGGCTGAAGATAAATGCCTTTGATCTGCAGAAGAGGTGAACAAGTCCTGTTGAGATAAAAAAATATGCATATAATTCTAGGGAAAAATTGTTTAGAGAGAACATCGGTAGAAAATGATACAGTCCATTACCATCGAGTTCAAAAGCTGCATCCACTTTCCCAACAATGCTGGGCCAATCCTTATTAATTTTCCTTGGAAATCCAGGATCCATCACACTTCTTTTCTCATCATAACTACAAAAAATGGAATGTTAGTTTTCTGTAAATGTTATCTGATAAGCTTGTTTTCTGGAAGAAAATCATTAAACTTAAATATTTTTACTTTTCAAGATCGATCCTTAGATCATTACATTTTAAAAATATAGACGTTACCTGAAATAGTAGTCTCCTGTGAAAAAATAGGTCTTTCTGTGTTCACTGACATGAACAGCAGCATCTATTTGTTTTACTGTTTCTGGAAACCCAAACTCATAGATGGAACCATAATAACTCTTTGACTGCAGTTTCTGAACTACCCAATATTTAGGACCTAATAAACAGAAGAGTAAAGGATATTTACATTACTGCTCAAAACATTGAAATTGTTAAGATTATTTTTTTTTAATATTTAAAAAAAAGTCTCTTATGGTCACCAAGGTTGCATTCATTTGATCAGAAATACAGTAAAAGACAGGAATATTGTGAAATATTTTTACAATTTAAAATAACTGATTTCTATTTCAATATATTTTAAAAAATCATTTATTCCTGTCATGGAAAAGCTGAATTGTTCACATCATTACTCCAGTCATCGATGTCACATGATCCTTCAGAAATCATTCTAATATTTTAATTTGGTGCTCAAGAAACATTATCATTATCAATATTGAGAACAGATGTGCTGCTTAATATTTTTTGTGGAAACCATGATACATTTTTTATTTTTTTTTTTTCTACGTATAGAAAGTTTCAAAGAAAAGTATTAATTAGAAATAAATAGTCTTAGAAACATTATTAATTATTTTATTGTCACTTTTAATCAAATTATTGCATTCTTGCTAAATAAATATATTAAAGGTAGGGTAGGCAATTTTATATAAACCTTCTGTGGAAGTCTCAAGACCATAAAATCTTCCAGACCTGCATGTCAGTCTACATATTTGCATATCTCCGCGCAGCCAATAGTGAGAGTCTAGGGGCGTGGCTACGGTAGCAGGCTGAGCCAGCCAGTGTTTAGTCAGTGTGGAAGACGGTGTTTACATTTCTTTACAGAAGCGTAAGCCACAATTTGAAGATTTGCCGAAATACACCGAGACAGACAACGAGGTAAAACAAGGGTTAACACTGGTAGTGTTTTACAAGATGGAGGAATTTGCTTGAACGGGTTTCAATCGATACGACGAATTTGCGGAGTTTCATCTCGACAGGTAAGCTAAACTTCGTTTAAAGTATTCCTAACACGTTGGACATTTTATTAAAAGTAGCCCACGTTTACCTGTTTAGACATGCCTTTAGTTTATCGACCTGTAAAAGCTGTGTTTGTGATGTTTCACTAAAGGAAATCGTGACGCGCGAAAGAGACGTTTGCAGAGGTTGTTTGTAAACATGCTTTATTTTTGTAGTTCCGCTAGGTGGCGCTAGTGGCGCAGAAACTGCCTACCCCACTTTTAATATAACAACACAGTAGATTTGGCAGCTTTTACCTGTGAACACATAAACCACTCGTTTAGCAGGAATGTCATAGGCTGCATCTACAGGTGAGGCGATGCTTGGTAGAAAAACGGTCTGAGGACCTTCTCTTAGTCTGTTCCAATATGTCTTCCAATTTGTTCTCATCCACATGTAACTAGAAACATGTATAGGACCTTATACTTTGTAGGAGGCAACTCAGAAACTTCCCATTAACTTTTTTTAAATGAAGTAATTTAACATTTGTGACCCTGGACCACAAAACCAGTCATAAGTAGTATATATTTGTAGCAATAGCCAACAAAACATTGCATGTGTCAAAATTATAAATTTTTCTTTATGCAAAAAAACATTAGGATATTAAGTAAAGATCATGTTCCATTAAGATATTTTGTAAATTTCCTACCGTAAATATATCAAAATGTTTGATTAGTCATATTTATATTTATAATTATTTATTCAGCGTTCAGATAATGTATAAAACTACATTTTAAAAAATAGACACATATGACCGGTTTTTGTGGTCAAGGGTCACATTTAGCAATTTTTCTTAATTTGTCAGTAGAGAAATGAGTAAGTGCTTCACCTGTTTTTAAAGAAGATAATTTCTTTTCCGAGTACTGTCACTGCATCAAGAGAAAAGTCTGGATCACACTTATTGGGGATTACAAATGTCTTCTGTTGTATTATTTTCTTTCCTTTAAAAAAAGAAAAAAGACCATCATCTATTTCAGTAGCCTATAAAAACCCTTAAACGTTTTTTTTGGTAACTTACCATACAGGGCCTGAATTGCCAGCGTGTCGTCTCTTGGCAATTTGTACGCTGCAGAGTTGACGAACTTGTACTTTGGATACATGAGAGCAGTGGGGTCCCGTGAGTGAGACAGACCCAAAGAGTGACCGAGCTCATGTGCTGCCACAGTGAACAGATTGAATCCTGCAGTGCCATCCACACCATCACAATTAATGATGATAATAAAATAAAAGAGTATGTATTTATTTATTTAAACAATAAAATACTAATAATAAGATGTAAATATTATTATTATTAATTAATTAATTAATATAAAAACAGTACATTGATAATAAGAATGTGAATATTATTATTACTACTTAAAACATTTTACTATTATTAAATTTTGTTTATTTATAACAGTACATTTACTATTATTATTATTATTTAAAATTATATAAATTATATAAAAAAATATTTAATATCTGTTTATATATGCATTTTAACCAACATACATTATTATAATAATTATTAAAAAACATTATTTATTTATTTAGTTAGTTTAGTAGTAGTAGTAGTAGTAGTATTTGCTTAAATTAAAATCTGTGTTTTTTATAAGAATAAGTAATAATAATGATGATGATGATGACGATAGTGCATACAAGATAATACAAGAATAAAACAATATGTAAACATTATTATTACTTTAACATTTTATCTGTTTATGTATTTTTTTCAACCTGAAGAATACATTATTATTATTATAAATTATATGATTATTATTAAATTAAATTAAATTCTTTATTTATATATTTATTTATTTACAACAGTAAATTTAATAATACTAAGAATACATAAATGTTGTTATCATTATTGCTACTATTTATTTATTTATTATTTATTTATTTGTGTGTTTAACCAAAATACATTATTATTATTATTATTATTATTTTGTTGCTGCTGTTTAAAAACATTTTTTATTTATTTATTTATATTAATAATAAGAAGAATTAGTAGGAATAATAATAATATTTCATTAAATTAAAACCTGTTTATT
>JAHKKF010537959.1:0-11069 GCA_019740295.1 Labeo calbasu
AACAAATGAATCTTATGAGTAGATTCTTTTTTCTTGAATCATAAACATATAGTATTGAGCAACCACTGTTGTCTGACTCCTGAACAAATGATTTTTATCAGCTGGTTCTTTTTCATGAATCATAAACATACAATACAGAGCAACCAGTCTCCCAACTCCCAAATGCATGATTCTTATGAGCCAGTTCATTTTAGTGAATCATAAACATAAACTATGGCACAACCAGTGTAGTATGATTCCCCAAATAATGACTCTTACAAGTCGGTTCTTTTTAGTGAATCAAACACATACAGTACGGAGCAGCTAGTGCAGTCTGACTCCCAAACAAATGATTCTCATGAGCCGATTCTTTTTAGTGAATCATAAACGTACAGTATGGCACAACCAGTGTTGTCTGATTCTGTTGTCAGTTCTTTGTAGTGAATCATACAGTACAAAGGAACCAGTGTAGTCTGATTGCCGAATTACTCTTATGAGCCGATTCGTTTTAGTGAATCATAATGAATAACATAAAGAATTTTCAACAAGTGTAGTCTGATTCTTAAATTATTGACTGTTGAGTTGGGTTTTTAGTGAATCAAAAAACATACAGTACAGAGCAACCAGTGTAGTCGGACTCCTGAATGAATGTTTTTTATGAGCTGAATCTTTTTAGTGAATCAAACACATACAACACAACACAACCAGTGTAGTCTGACTCCTGAACAAATGATTCTGTCGAATGCCTGAATGAATGACTCCTAGGAGCCAATTGTTTGTCATGAATCATAAACATTAAGCACGCCATAACCAGTGTAGTCTGACTGCTGAATGAATTCAACTTGTGATCCGGTACTTTTTTAGTTTTTTTTTTTTTTTTTATGAAATGCAAAGTTAAAGATATTATATTTTATGTATTTTGTAAGTTGCTTTCATTCATGAAAAATTCATGAAAAAATGTATGACTGTTCCTAACAGTCCTTTGCTGACGTTGACAGTGTTAGCTTATTTTGCATTCTGGTCTCACATTAGCTACTCGAAAACCTTATTTACCGTACTTTATCTCTCTGGAAACACACACACACTAATACTCACGCACTGTTGTCTGGCCACGTCTGTTGAAATCCCATTAGTCTGTGGTGTCCTGCTCCATTAGTCTACGTTTAATTAGTGTCCACTGTCATTAGCGCTGGGCGCTAATGCTAAGACTGCGACAAATTTATCATTTTTACTTATTAACATGCACACAGTCAATGTCTGGGTATAGTCTGTGTGTGTGTTAATGTGAGTCCATTAGCAGAGGGAATTTTAGGTGTGTGTTGCCAGGTCTGTGTTCTTGTCAGTGTTCACAGGGTCAGATTGTTCTACAAGGCATCTTAGCAAACAGCAGCCAACATAGGAACATGTTCTCCTCATCCAGTTAGAGTGAAATGCCATGCCAAATACCTTTTGGCACTCAGAGGTAATGGACACAAACAACACCACTAAAACAAGACTGAAAAGCACAGCAGGAGCCAAACAAGAGACAGGGTGTAGTTTATCTCTAGGGTCAGTTCTCTTTAAGGGATCTAAAGATCAGCAGCCGATTGCACCAAACCTGTTTTAGCAATCATTTGTTAATAATTACAACTATGGGTTTTCTTAGCTTAAGGGATTTGTTGCAATCAGGCACAGAGGTGGAGAGAAACAAATTAGCATGGAGACCAGTTTTGGTTTCTGAATAAAAAGAAAAAAAAAGCTTAAAATAAGACAGAGTCGCAATGTGGGATATGAAGTTGCATTAGTGAAGTTTAAAACCCCATTGCAAGATATAAAGTCACATGAGATATAAACTCGGAATTATGAGAAAACAAAATAGCAAGTGTGACAAAGTCACAACTGGGAGGAATAAAGTTGCAATTATTAATTAGCCTTTTTCATTTATTTATTCATTTATTAGTTCATTTTTACAGCGAGGTGGATAAAGGCTTTCATAGATGATACTGAAACCACTACTAGGACAAGTATGTATTATATATTTAAGAATTTTGTTGCACTGGAGTCAGTTTGTCTCTGTTTAAAAGCACATTCTTGGAAGTTCAGAATTGCTTCTCAATCATATTCTCTGTTTTCAGCCTGACAGCTAACCTGATCTGCCATTATGTTCATGTTACTCAGATCAGCTTTCTCTGTGTCACAGTAGGGCACAATGTAAGCACTTCTGTGCCTCTAAATTATGCTAATATATGCCAACCTCAGAGCCATAATGATGAGGAAATATATTAAATGCGTAGGATCATTATTAGTATATGCTAATGTAACCTTAGAGTATGCGAAGTTACTCAGACACTTAATTTTAGAAACTATTAAGCTCTTCGATGCTTCAGGAAATGCACTATTAAATTTAAATACAGCTGCATACATTAAGGCGTAACAGGAGACTGCTGTCTGTTAAGTCATATTTAGAGCTATTTATGTGCACTGTAGGGCATAATAAAAACAAACTCATACCACATTCAAATTAGACCGATCTTTAAGAGAGATTAATGCACATACACTATTGCGTGCCACTTGACACTGGCACATGTTCAGTCTCTTCGTCTTTCTGGCGCCGAATGGTGTCGTGCAAGTTGTAGTAGAATTCCCTAACAGGATTTGGACTGGGATAACTGCTCTGAACAGGAAGAGCTCAGTCATTGATTGTTTTATCCCTACATGGATAAATCTGAAAATACCCATTTACAGCCTAAGTGTGAAGTTTAAGTAAAACTGACTTGGCACCTTTCAATATGGGATCAGCAGAGAAGAAGGTTTATTCAATTAACGACGCAATACACTATGAAAGCCTGTTTTCCGCCACTGAATAATAAAAAAAATTGGGACTTTTTATCTCACAATTCTGACTTTTTCCTCAGAATTGTAATTAAGGGAAAATTGAAAGATATAAACTCACAATTCTGAGAAAATATCAGCCTCTTTTTCCCTTCGCAATTGGATTTTATAATTTGCAACTGCAAGTTTATATCTCACAATTCTGAATTTTTTTCCCTAGAATTGCATGATATAAACTTGCAATTGCAAATGAATTTTTTCTAAGAACTGTGAGATATAAACTTGCAGTTGCAAATTATAAAATCCAATCCAATCCACTTGCAGTGTCAGAATATGAGTTAATATCTTGCAGTTCTCAATTTATAACTCACAATTGCGAGTTTATATCATGTAATTCTGAGAAAAAAACTCAATTTTTTAGAATTAAAAGTTTTTATCACAGTTCTGAGAAGAAAGTCAGAATTACTAGATGTAAACTGGCAGTTGTGAGAAAAAAGTCAAAATTTAGAGTGTATATCCCGCAATTCTGACTTCATAATTAACAATTGCGAATTTATATCATGCAATTCTGGGAAAAAAAAAGTCAGAATTACGAAATGTAAACTCGCAGTTGCAGTTTATATCTAGCAATTCTGACTTCATTTTTCAAAATTGCAAGTTTATATCTTGCAATTCTGACTTTATATCTCATAATTGCAGGTTTATATCTGACAGTTCTAAGAAAAAAAGTCAGAATTGCGAGTTTATCTTGCAGTTCTAACTTTATAACTTGCAATAGCAGGTTTATATCACAATTCTGAGAAAAAAGTCAGAATTACTAATGTAAACTCACAGTTGCGAGAAAAAAGTCAGAATTTTGATTTTATATCTTGCAGTTTTGGGTTTATAACTTGCAATTGCGAGTTTATATCTCGCAATTCTGACTTAATTTCTCAGACTTCATTTCTTAATTTTGTCTGATTTTATAACTTGCAATTTCTCACAATTCTGAGGGAAAAAGTCTGAACTGCGAGTTTTTAACTCCACAACTCTGAGAAAACAGTCAGAATTGCTAGATGTAAATTTGCAGTTGTGAGAAAAAAAACGTAATTGTGAGATAAAAAGTCGCAATACCTTTTTTTTAAATATATTCAGTGGCAGAAACGGGCTTTCATACTACTTCACAACATTTGTAATATCAAAATAATCTGAAAGATGTGAGACAGAAGACTCTAATGCAGGGGCTAATCTTTTTGCCACACCTGCCAATGGCCAGTGACGTGAGAAAATTTACCAACCAACATTTTTTTGTACCGCCATGAAACTACTATTGCAAAAACAGGTAGTTACTGTACCATCTCTCACTAAAACACAGAGAACCATCATGACTTTCTGATGTTTGGTCGTCATGTTTCCTTTCAGTTTAGTGATGGGTTGTTCTTGAACGATGTGACTCGTGAAGAATGAGTCGTCTCGGGGAGTGATTCATTCAGTCGCACATCCACAACATCCTATTAGGTTCTGTACTGGAATTAGTTCACCTGTTTCGAGTCTTCGGGTTTTCTGAGTCGTTCGTTCATCTTATGGGGCTGTCACGTGATGAACAACAACTCAAACCCGAAGACTCGAAAGATGAACTAATGAATTATCTTTCCGGCTCAGACCGCATTGGTTAAGCTCATGGGGCTGTCACGTGATGAACGAACAACTCAAACCCGAAAACTAAATAAAGGTGATAAAAGATGAGGTGAGCTAATCATAGACTAAAGACCCAGGTAAACAATGAATTAATATTTTCTGTTTCTTATAGCATTATAGTTTTGTCTTGTTTGTAGTGTGATCAATGTTTGTGTAAGCAGTAGATGTGTAACACATAACATTTTAATTATATTTTGCTAAAATGAACGAAATGACTCGAAAAAAGATTTGTTCATTTTGCTGAACGAGACTCAAAGGTCGGAGTCTGTAAAATGATCCGAACTTCCCATCACTAGTTCAGTTGTGGCGTAACCCCAGGTATGTGTTGCCACATTCTCAGGTTATGAAGAATAACGAAGGGAAAAGTTAATCTTCTGAAATAAACCAGCAATATGTCCTCAGGTAAAAGTTATTAGAACCTTATCTTGGGCCAAGCTAGCCATCACACTGCTCTGACCTTATCAGCCCGTTTGTATCCTATTATTTGATTCACTTTTGTTGCTTATGACAGAACAGCTAATCACAATTATCTTCTCTATGGAAAAGATTATGTTATTCACTTGCGTCAGAAACGGTGAATCTTTTTAAAAACTGACTGTTTTTTCTAACTACATTGCAGTGTTATAATTTGTAAAAGTTGGCAACCGTCACGGTTACATATAATCCGCAACGCCAATCTCAAATTTGGCGCTTGGCGAGTGTTAATTTTAAGCCCTGCCCCTGGAATAAATGACTAATTTTAAAATATATTAAAAACAAACTATAAAATAATATTTTACAATATTACTGTTTTGCAAGGCTAAACATCTGCAAGGTTTTGAAGCTCACTTGTAACACTAAATCTGAATATATCAGAAATGGATGAGCGAACTCTGATCATAATCTCACATGTGGTCACAGCCGTGTATTTTAGCAGACTGATGTTGAGCTGTAAATGAGAATGAGATTCTGGTGTGTTTTGGATCACTGTGACAGATTCTTCACTATCTCTAGCTTTTCTCTCTCTGTGTGTCAGGCAAACACACACACATACTAATGCTGGCAGCCTGTTAATCTCACACACCTCCACACTCTGTCAGGCACGAAGCCCAAGTCACAGATCCGTGGAAGACATACTGACAAGAGGAGTCTGTGTGCGTTTGTGTGTCTCTGCTGGACTGGCTAGCGTAAAATTGACTGTGATGGACAGACTGACTTGCTTCAGTGTCTGTGTGTGTGTGTTTGTATACCTGTGTGGTACATATGCCTTATTATGTTAAGGTGAGTTGAGGTTTGGCTTTTTATGAAGGTATGTAAAAGAATGCATTGTGTGGGTTTAACATGATAGCCTTGACTTGTTAATCTGAAGTGTTATAGAATGAATCTATTACGATTTTAATCAAGATTTGAAAAGCTCATGAGGAAGGCATTCAACAACCCTCGCAATGCAACAATCCGACGACCTTCACATTCAACAGTGAGGTTGATGTGATAAGACTTTGTGTGGGGTGGGAGAATCTGGGTCATTTTCCTGCTCTCTCTGCCCCGCACACTATAAGCATGTTGAACGGTCTGTGCGTAGGTTGATCGCTCAATTTTTAATCTGTGAACGGGCTCAAACACACACTAGCACACAGACACACCTGGGGTGATGGAAGTGGACCGTGGAAATAGGACATGAAAGCCATCTCTCCTCCACACACGGGAAAAAATAACAGTGTGGAAAAAAAGTCCTTAGCTGCAGCTCTCGAGACGATTACACACGCTCTTTAAACCCAATCAGGCTTTGCTGTATGAGACAACATCCCTCACTTTGAAGTTGGAACTGAGACGGCTACCAATCGCCCCCAGATATCTCACAGTTAACCCTTCAATTCCAGTATCTGTCGGGTTTGACATTAGTGGATCTAATTAATTAAAAGCCATAGTACTTTGTCTAGATTGCTTATCTTCTACTTGCACTGATATTAATTTGCACAATTATTGTCTCATATTTTCACATATAACTGAAATCTGTGGAACGTTTTGGACATATACCAGACAGTATTTGTGGCTTAAGTCTTGTATGTCTTAATATAACATAAATTATGTCTCTAACTGAAATATGTAATAGAAAACCCATAATTTATGTTATTTAAAAAAATCCACATCGTTCTATACATATTTTGGATCAAAGGGTTGCACTCACTGAGCTACTGCCGCTACCTGTCACTATTTTTACTGCAACACAACTTGGGAAAACACAACTCGGAAAATAAAATACTGATACAATGCCACATTGTGCAGTTTTTGGTTGTAATTTTCAAAGAATGGGAAGATGCCTGTGGACGAATAGAACTTTCTAAAGACCCGTGTCTTTCTTCTGTCCACTTTAGCCCTGATGCCTTTAAGGTTTTTAGTAGACCACAGCTACTGAAAGAGCTTGCAAACGACCAATGTATCCCCCCGGGTCCTAACCGCCCCACCTCATTATTGTTCAGAAGTAGACTCGAACTCGGGTCACCAGCATGGGAGGCAGGCGCACTAACAAGGAGGCTAAAAATTATAGCTACTAGCGTCCTTCACTAGTGCACCTCTTAAAATCAGGGGAGTGAGGTTTGCCTGCACAGCACCTACCCATTGGCCTCCGTTACACTTACCCCTAAACCTCACTCCCATCAGGGTCACGACACCAACCCCCACGGGTCCTAACCACCCCACCTCGTTCTTGTTTCGAGTGGGACTCAAACCTTGGTGGGTGGCATGAGAGGCGGGCGCAATAACAAGGAGGCTAAAGACCGCAACCACTAGTGTCCGTTGTTAGTGCACCTGTTGAGATCAGGCGAGTGAGGTTTACCTGCACTGCACCTACCCACTGGCTTCCGTTACAATTTTCCCCCAAACCTCACTCCCATTCGGGTCACAGCACCAATGTAACGCCCCGGGTCCTAACCGCTCCACCTCATTGTTGTTCCGAAGTAGACTCGAACTCGGGTCGCCGGCATGGGAGGCGGGCGCACTAACAAGGAGGCTAAAAATTGTAGCCACGAACATCCCTAAACCTCACTCCCCTTGGGGTCACGACACCAATGTAACCCCTGGGTCCTAACCACCCCACCTCGTTCTTGTTTCTTTCTTGTGGGACTCAAACCTGGGTGGCTGGCATGGGAGGCGGGCGCACTAACATGGAAGCTGAAGACTGCAGCCACTAGCATCTGTCGCTTGTGCGCCTCTTGAGATCAGAGGAGTGAGGTTTACCTGCACAGCTCCTACCCGCTGGCCTCCTTTACACTTATCCCCCTAAACCTCAATCCCATCTGGGTGACGGCACTAATGTAACAGGTCCTAATTGTCCCACCTCGTTCTTGTTCCAAGGGGAACTTGAACTCGGGTCGCCGGCATGGGAGGCGGGCGCACTAACAAGGAGGCTAAAAATTGTAGCCACTAACATCCCTAAACCTCACTCCCATTGGGGTCACGACACCAATGTAACTCCTGGGTCCTAACCACCCCACCTCGTTCTTGTTTCTTTCTTGTGGGACTCAAACCTGGGTGGCTGGCATGAGAGGCGGGCGCACTAACATGGAAGCTGAAGACTGCAGCCACTAGCATCTGTCGCTTGTGCGCCTCTTGAGATCAGGGGAGTGCGGTTTACCTGCACAGCTCCTACCCGCTGGCCTCCTTTACACTTATCCCCCTAAACCTCAATCCCATCTGGGTGACGGCACTAATGTAACAGGTCCTAATTGTCCCACCTCGTTCTTGTTCCAAGGGGAACTTGAACTCGGGTCGCCAGCATGGGAGGCGGGCGCTCTAACAAGGAGGCTAAATACTGCAACCATCGTCTATCGCTAGTGCGCCTTTTGAGATCAGGGGAGTGAGGTTTACCTGCACAGTACCTATCTTCTGGCCTCCGTTACGTTAGCCCCTAAAGCTCACTCCCATCTGGGTCATGGCACCATTGTAACCCCCGGGCCCTAACCGTCACACCTCGTTTTTGTTCTGAGGGGGGACTCGAACCTGGGTCACCAGCATGGGAGGCAGGCGCACTAACAAGGAGGCTAAAGACTGCAGCCAACTAGTGGCCGTCTCTAGTGCACCTCTTGAGATCAGAGGAGTGAGGTTTACTCCTACCCGCTGGCCTCCTTTACACTTACCCCTGGAAACCTCACTCCCATCTGGGTCACAGCACCAATTTAACCCCTCGGGTCCTAACCGTCCCACCTCGTTCTTGTTCCAAGGGGAACTCGAACTTGGATTGCCATCATGGAACGCGGCGCACTAACAAGGAGGCTAAAGACTGCAACCACCATCGGTCGCTAGTGCACCTTTCGAGTGAGGTTTGCCTGCACTGGCCATACTCACTGGCCTCAGTTACATCCAGTAGCTTAGAGAGTAAAACCATTTAACATCAAAATAATCGTGCACCCCATAGTCCAAAATATGTATAAAACAATGTGGATTTTTTAAAATAATGTTAATCTTTCATGAGTTTTCTACTACATATTTCAGTAAAAGGCATTTGTTTTTGATAACATGTTTAGATCAATTGTTTTCACTCACCATCCGCTGACTCCTTATTCTTGCGACTTCCAGAACCTTTCTTCAGCATGTTACGTCCAGAAGAGAACAGGTTGCTGAGCTCATCCAAAGGACTGGTTGGTGTACGACTGCCTCGACCTCCAGACCCTGAGCTTGAGCCCGACGCAGTCGAGACATTTTGCATGGACCCTCCGTGCACACTGGAGGAATTCGATAACCGCCCACTTTCACGCGATCCATGCGGAACTCCAGACGCACTGCGAGGAATCGTCCCGGTCATAAGAGCATCATACGGCGGCGGGCGCTTCAGGGTGAGTGGCGTTAGCGCGCGACCCATACTAACAGGGGACGGGCAGGCGGAGTGGCTCCTTGGATAACCGTGCGCTGCGGATGACCCGCCACTTTTATACAGCGCAGACGGCAGAGGAGGAGCGGACGACCGTCCTGATGCTGTGATTGTTTGTTGTTCCTTAGTCTCCGCTGACTTCTTATGGTGATGATGGTGGTGGTGGTGGTGTTTACCAGACACCTGCTGCGCCTCCAGCGGCGGTCCAGGTTCGGCGCTAGTCGGGGACGCACCGGGTTTCGTATATCCGACGTTCTCCAACATGGGCAGTTTGGTGACGTCCAGTGGAGTAAGAGGAGATTCGTCAGAGTTGGGGGAACATTGGGCTGGTGCAGGTGGGAATACTAGTAGAGGAGGACGATGGGAAAGCAGATTCGGGAACGGGGCGGGAATGTCACACAGCGAGCCACGTGGAGTGGTGGGTCGTGTAAGTTCAACTTCCGGCACCAAAGCCGTGGGGCATTGCTCCCATCGTGACTGCGCGTGGTCTAAAGATGAAGGTAAATCATCGTAGGCAGGATATTTCATCTCCTCATACACACTTTCACCTTGGTCATCTTCTTCATCACCATTAGCTCCGGCAATTCGACTGAAGTCTCGTAAGATGTTCCCTACCATCTCTATATAAACAGGCTCCGCCTCATCGTCAGTGTCAGGGGCGGGGCTTTGATTTTGAGACGCTGACTTCTTTTTGTGTTGCCGCGGCAGAGAGGCGGACTTAGCCTTGCTGCCGTGGTTTTGGATGTAGGACTCGTCAAAGGATGTGCTGAGCTGAGTGTTGGGGTTGCGTTTGGGTTTGGGTGGAGGCATGCGACGGTACTCCTCACTGCAGGGGCGGGATTTGGATGCTGTTGGTGAGAGAACGGAAATGTTTAGGATTCTCAGGATTTCTTTTAGCACTGTGTAGCATTCAACATACATAGTAGTGAAGTATTACAGTATTGCAAGGTGTTATCAGAGTGTCATGGCAGGAAATATTAACACTGCTAAGCCTTAGTAGAAGGGTAGCCCAGTCAGCGTGTATTATTTTTACTGTCACTGCTAACCCACAAAGCCGTATGGGGCTGCGCAGGGCCATTACGGGTCTATTGTGCATGTGATAGTCTTTGATGCTTCACATTTTATTCGTTCTGCTCGCATCACGTCCCACCACTGGCCTCTCAGTACAGTCACTAATCCTGAATGTGTGCGGTTATGAAGTGAGTTAATAGGCTTCTCCAAGGACTTTTTAGTGAGAATAGAGTTTAACAGTCTGCTTGAGACAGGATTAATTATACACAGTTGAGCTACCAGTACTGAGAAACTAGGAAAGCAGGCCACGCTCGGTGTGTGTGCAGCTGTGTTCTCATTTACAGGATCCCTATGCACTGAAGTTGACTTTTTTTGTACAATGGGATATGTGTGTGTGTATTTATATATAACATCTACTGAAAGTAGATTATTTAATATTATTATTATTATTATTATTATTATTATTATTATTATTATTATTATTATACATACATTACATTTTTATTCGATTTTATTTTATATTTAGATGTTAAACATTATGTAAATAAAACATAAACAAATAAATACATATACAATTCTGTATTATATACAATTAAATATATTATTATTATTATTATTATTATATAGTAATTTTTATACACTTAAATTTAAAACAAATAAATATATATATATATATATATATATATATATATAAATATGTGTGTGTGTCTGTGTGTGTGTATAAATAATATTTTTATGTATTCAT
>JAHKKF010537960.1:0-24707 GCA_019740295.1 Labeo calbasu
ATTCAACTTGAAATTTTAAATTATACTAAGTGACAATTTTTGAGTATTTTTGAGTTGAATCAACTGAAATTTTTAAGGCAGCTGGGTTACTTACCCATCTGTTAAGTTTAGTAGACACAAATGTCTAAGTTGTTACTTAGTACAACTTAACATTTCAAGTTGACTAAACTTATTTTAGTTGACTGAACTTAAAATGTTAAGGCAGCAGGGTAACAAATTATTTTAAGCTGACTCAACAAATTGTGTTTTTTATTTTTTACAGTGCAGTGTTCCCTATATATAAAAAATATATATATATATATATAATAATAATAGTTGTTTCAACTTAAAATAATTTGTTACCCCACTGACTTAAAATTTTAAGTTTAGTCAACTTGAAATGTTAGGTTACTTAATGTTAAGTTAAGTGACAACTTGGATATTTTAGTTGACTAAACTAAACATTTTAAGGAAGCGGGGTAACAAATTATAAGTCGAAACAATTTTTTACAGTGTTGTTATTGTCAACTGAAACTAAAATGATTAAAATCATCATTTAAAATATGCCTGAAATAATATTAAATATAAATATTTAATCTAATATAAAAAACCTTATGCAAATTTGAAATGAGAAAATTAGAAATGCTGCCAGTTAACTGGAGAAAAATAAGTTTAAAGTTAGTAAAACTGAAATAAAAATAATTAAATCTAAATAGAAATATAAAACCAAAATGATAAAAGCACATGACAAAATGACTAAAACTTCAATTAAAATAAAACCTAAAAACCTAAAAATAAAATATAATTTGAAATGTTTAATTAAAATGATAAAAGCACATGACCAAATGGCTAAAACTTAAATTAAAATAAAAAATAAAATATAATTTAAAATGTTAATTAAAATGATAAAAGCACAAGACAAATTGACTAAAACTTAGATTTACATAAAAACACATCTAAAAATAAAATATAATTTCAAATGTTAATAAAAACAAAATGATAACAGCACAAACTTAAACTAAAATGAAAACGGAAAATATAAATAAAATTTGTAGTAAATTATAGATCTTATATAAATGCTAAAATAAAATGGAAATGTCATGTGATTAAATGAAATATTTTTAAAAAGTGATTTGACATATTTTATATGTCTGAGATTGCCCTGAACAAGGAAGTCCTGCTGGTGAAGCTAGTTAAAAATTGTGTATAGTCAGTTGTTGTGTTTCTGGTGAGTAGCTGACCTGCATCTGGGACACCTGCATTTACACTACAGATTTGTCATGATAGTATGTTTCTGAGCACCTTTGATGAATGTGGTTTAATTCATCGGATCAGAAAAACTGGACCTCATTTTCACCGTTTTCAACGCTTCATCACCTGAAATGACTGTTTATACCAGTAGTAAATGAGGCCTATTTATTTAATTTATTTACCGGCAATAACATTGAACACCACTGAGAGTACTACACCTTGTTAGGAGATTCCCATCATCTCATTCTCACATCTCAAGCAGGTCTTTCCTAAACTAACAACAGTGGGAACTCAAACCCTAGTTGAATCTCCCTGAGGTCCGGCCGGTGACCACAGAGAGCTTCATCTCTTCAGCGTCTGACCACAGACACCAGCGCTCCTGTCAGGAACGTCCACGCTGGGTTTTCCCAAATGAAATGTCAGTGTGACAGTTTGGCGAGGGCAAACCCTGAGCACGTCTCGTTAGTTTGACGGCTACCTGTGACGGCTGACATAATGAATGACACTCAATGCAGATCATCTTCACACATTGATAATTTATTCCGTTTCAGAAACCTCTTCACGTTTCTTTTTTTGTCTTTCGCTCATTTGTGAATGCAAGATGACAACGGATTTCTCAAGAGGATCAGAACAATCTTATATTCACGTTTATACTTCACTCCTGACAAGTGTGAACGGTAACAAGTTGTGACTTTGAGCAGCAGTTCAGTTGTTTATATGTGTGTGATATAGGCTGCATTTATTTAATCAAAAATACAGTAGAAATTGTGAAATATTATTACATTCTTATAAAGCTGTTTCCTATGTGAACATATAGTTAAATGTAATTTATTTCTGTGATCAAAGCTGAATTTTCAGCATCATTACTCCAGTCTGATTATCATCAATGCTGAAAACAGTTGTGCTAGCTAACATGATCAATTTAATGCATCCTTGTTGAACAAAAATATTAATTTATAAATAAATAAATCTTACTGAGACAGTATATACTGTCATTTATTATATCTTTTATTGTTATTTTTTATTAATTAATTAATTAATTAATTAATTAATTATTATTTACTTATTATTATTATTATTATCATCATCATTATTACTTTCATTATTTTATTTTTGTATTATTT
Source organism: Labeo calbasu (assembly GCA_019740295.1). Taxonomy (NCBI): domain Eukaryota; kingdom Metazoa; phylum Chordata; class Actinopteri; order Cypriniformes; family Cyprinidae; genus Labeo; species Labeo calbasu. Next base: position 2,355 of record JAHKKF010537960.1, read on the forward strand.
TTTTTCTGTGGCTGTAGATTCAGTATTGGTGCAAGAAACTCTGTTAGAGAGTTTAAGTACATGTTCAACATTCACTAACACAAAACAAACAATTAATGCAGGAGGACTCAATAATTAATCAAATAATAATAAAAGAGTGGCAGGTATACGAAAGACGACAGTGTCCTTTGAAAGAGCGCTCACAGATAAGGAAAGAGGAAAAGAAAAAAGGCCCTCCAACCTCAGTGTAGCTCATTAGTCCTGGATAATTTCATGCACAAATGAGACGCCTTCGTAATGAATCATTTTTAAATATTAGCATGTCAGATGTGGATCTCTCAGGAGTGAGACTGTGGAATGAAATTTGAATACCATCATATTTACCTGTTTTTGAAACACTTTGAATTTGCATGCATTTAAGACATGCGATTATCATCATGTATGTAAAGCATTTAATGAGAAAGAGCAAGGAAAACATTCATTATCACCCACGGCATCGAGTGCGAGGGAATTTACCGCGGTGGAAATGAGGCCTGGCAAAGTGAAGATTGACAAATGTGTTCAGATGAAACAAGCTGTTTTCTCTTAGAAACACAGCTAATGTGACATAACCCGACACGCTTATGCACGGCAGAAAGTATTGAGTTGATGTGAGTGGAGTGATTTTTAAGGAAATTTGCCCTCAGGCAATAAATTAAAGTTTTGTTTTGTTCTTTATTTTTAATTTACAAATTCATCCACAAGTGAAAATTACTTTCTGATTCTCTATAAAGCAGGTTTATTATTTTAGATAAGAACCGCCCACTTAGGATGAGTCCACTTGATTGACATGTGAAGTGACCAATCACAGTTTGTTTTTACAAGCTGTTTAGAGGCGGATTCATCTGAAATATATCACTGATAAAAAAACAGTTTACATTACTTTCTAAAAACTGATGGAGCTTGTTATTAATTATTTTCAGTTTTGTGTTGAATATAATTATTTAAATATGTTCTCAGGAGAAATTCTTTGGCAAAACTTTTGATCTCCATTTAAACTCAAAACAATGGGCAGATTAATAAGGGGAATCTTTTGGGGATTTTTCATTAAAATTAAAAGTTTAGGAAAAGTTTGGTTAAATATATACACCAGATTAGTTCAGTCTGACATCTTTCTGCAGTGTCTCCCTAATGTACCATTTTTTCAGGCTGTCAATCATCCAGAGGTCCCGCCCTCTAAACACTCAGGGCTGCGTCACTGTCGTCCGCAGACTCACGCATGATTGGCAGACGCGTTGTGCAGAACTGCAGAGTGTGTCACAATGAGTCGTCTCTCGCGAATTTCCCTGCTTTGTGTTTCCCTCAGGAATGAAGAGAGGAATCGTCCTGTCAGAGGAATCAGAGAACGGCACAACGCTGCTTTAGTGTTTAAGATTACATCACTTACACAGTGTCTCAGACTAGTGAAACCTGGAATATGTAGACACAAAGGTTTTAAAGTTTTGGGTCAGTAAGATTTGTTTGTTTTTAACACTTTTATTCATCAGGGCTGCCTTAAATTGATCAAAAGTGACAGTAAAGACATTTAAAATGTGACAAAGGACTTCCATTTCAAATAAGTGCAGTTCTTCTTTCATCTCTAAATTGTGAAAAAAAAATAAATGTATGACGGTGAAATATTGGGCAGCACAACTGTTTTTAACATTGTTGATAATCAGAAATGTTTGTTGAGCAGCAAATCAGCATATTAAACTGGTTTCTGAAGGATCATGTGACACTGAAGACTGGAGTAATGATGCTGAAAATTCGGTTTTGATCACAGCAATCAATTCCATTTTAACAGATATTCACATAGAAAACAAACATTTTAAAATAAAAACATATCTCACAATATTACTGTTTTTACTGTATTTTATTCAAATAAATCTTTTAAAATATTAAATAATTTTTTTAGTCTGTATCTGTTCATTTTAAACTCACCCATATGTTAGTGTACTTCTAAAATCATTTTTACAGATATAAAAATGTAAAAATATACCGTTTCCAGGAAACTTCCAGGAAAACAGACCAAAAAAACTGATGACTCATCTTGCACTACACAGTTTTTATCCAATCAGATTCTCTCTAGGATGAGAGAGCCCCTCCCCCTGCAATCAACTGGCAAGTATTGTGTCATGATTAATGGCTACTTCCCCTTTAAGTAGAAAATATGATTTCATTCTCAAATATGTCCGATTAAAAACGGGTTTGACGCATTTCATGTTTCATTAAAGCGATATACTCATATTTTCAGTTTATTTCGCAGCAGTAAATTCTGCACAGATCAGTGTCTCAGATATTTGAAATGATGTCGTAGCGTCAGTCGTCTGTCTGACGGTTTGTCTCTTTTGTTTGTGCCGTGTGTGTCTGTGTTTAGCGAGCGCCAGCAGTCTGATGCCAGCAGCCGGAGCCCCTGGGCCGGGCCGGGCCGAGGACAGATGTCACCATATTGGACTGATGCACTTGACTAGATTTTATGTGGGAAGGCGATGTTAGGATAAACAGTTAAACACAAAAACACATCCCCAACAGACCACACACTCCAAAACAACCCACATTTGGGTCTGTTTCTCACGCAAAGCTGTCAGATGACTGCACTCAAATCAAATGGACGACGGTATTAATAATGATTTCCTTGGTTATCAGGAAAAGAGCAGCGTGGACATTCTGCATAACATCTCATTTGTTGTTTCACTGCAAAAAGAAAATCAAACCAGTTTGAAAAGACACAAAGGTGAGTAAATGATACAATTTTAGAATTTTGAATGCGTGACCCTTCACTGAAAGATACATTTATATTCTTGGAATAACTGATGGAATGGTTTCCATAGTAGCACATGGAATAACAAACCAACCTTTGTTGCATTAATGAACATTCACCAGTTTATCAGACGCTGCGTGAGTGTGTGTGTGTGTGTGTGTGTGTGGTCATGTTGGCTGAGCTCCAGCCTCGTTCATCAGGCGGTTTGGAGTCTGTTTGTCTTGTGAGGTCAGAGAGGAGCAGGATGTGTGTGTTATTAACGCTCATGTTGTAGTGTGTGTGTTTGCCCTGCAGCTGAACGTATGCAGAGGGTTCACTACAATCACCCATAATCCTTCACTCTCTCCTGCCCCTCATGCTCTGAGCATCTCTCTCTTTATCAGCCGTGATATAAAACAAACATTACAGCAAAAATAACAGATCCATTATAACATTTAACAATCATAATATAAAAGAAAATATCAATCAAATCAATTTCAAAATAGGCATTGGTGTATATACAGTGTGCACAGTTTGGCGTCAATGCGATTTTAATTTTTTTTTTAAGAAATTACATCACTTTTATCAGTGATGCATTAAATTGATCAAAAGTGTCAGTAAAGGCATTTATAATGCTATAAAAGATTTCTATTTCAAATAAATGCTGCTTTTTGAACTTTCCATTCACCTGTGAATCCTAAAAAATAAAATGTATGACAGTTTCCACAAAAATATTGGGAAGCATAACTGTTTTCAACATTGCTAATAATCAGAAATGTTTCTTGAACAGCAAATCAGCATATTAGAATGATTTCTGAAGGATCATGTGACATTGAAGACTGGAGTAATGATGTTGAAAGTTCAGGTTTGATCACAGAAAATTAATTACATTTTAACAGACATTCACATAGAAAACAGCTATTTTAAATCATAAAAATATTTCACAATTTTACTGTTTTTCCTGTATTTTTAATCAAATAAATAAAGCCCCGGTGGGCAAAAATCTTAGTGACCCTTATAATTTTGAAGAGTAATATGTATATATTTATAAATTCGAGTGGTTGCTTGATATTCAATGTAAATAATAACTGTTTGGTTGAGTCTGGTTGATTTGGGCCTCAGGGATCATGGACTTACACTTCATTTGTCATCTGAAAGGTAAAGGAGGAGAGCAGGAGAGGTGGGAAAAGAAAAGCCCTTCAGAGACTCTCACCTCTGCGTCTCCCTGTGGAGGTCAAACGACAGAAGAAATCTGAGGTGAGCAGAGAGACCTCTGGAGAGCCGGCTCCATCCCTGCTCCCAAAATCAGCCCTGACAAAGTGTTCGGAATACATGCGTCCCCACCGCAAATGACACCGATGTCTAAAAGCCTGTTTTAGGGTGAAGAAGGAGGCCAGAAGATGGTGTGAAAGCTGAAGTGGAGGTGTGCGTGGCTGCGGATCCCTGGAGAAGATGCTGTGAAGATCTCCGCTCGCTTCACCTCCGACTGACTCCAGCAGGGGCACGTCACGGCCTGGTCACTTCACACACACACACACTCAGGCCTGTATAGTCCTTAATATCCTTCCAAAAACACACTCACACACTCTCTGAAAGGTAATGGTGCGTTGGTCTCCGGGGTTCAGGGTGTTGTTGAACGTCTTGCAGGTTAAATGCACACTTAAAGACTCACTTCTCAACCTGAGCAGAACCCAGAGCCCAGAGAGACACGACCGGGTTCAGCACACAAACACGCACTTGTGCTCATTGTGTGTGTGTGTTAGATTGAAAGCTGCTTCATCACAGACCGTAATGTGCCGTGTTTGTTGCATGTTTCGCCTGCTGTCTGTCTCATCTCTCTGTCCTGACAGTGTTGAGCATAGCATGTACTGACTGGGATTTCTAAATTGCCCAGGATGTCTGAATTTTGTCTTTGTTTTGTTACTAATGGCCTCTCTATAGTCCTCATACATTATATGTACTCATATGTGACCCTGAACCACAAAACCAGTCTTAAGTAGCACAGGTATATTTGTAGCAATAGCCAAAAATACATTTTATGAGTCAAATTGATTGATTTTTCTTTTATGCCAAAAATCATTAGGATATTAAGTAAAGATCATGTTCCATGAATATATTTTGTAAATTTCCTACCATAAATTATCAGAACATAATTTGAACATAATATGCATTGCTAAGAACTTCATTTGGACAACTTTTTATTTATTTTTATTTTTTTGCATCCTCAGATTCCAGGTTTTCAAATAGTTGTATCTCGGCCAAATATTGTCCTATCCTAACAAACCACACATCAGTGGAAAACTTTCAATAGATCAGTAGATTCTGAACATGGAAATCATTCTGAATTCAGCCAGAATTGTCTTAATTTTATACATTTTGAGTGGATAGTGGAATGTAGACTGTGATATTATTGGTTAATATATATATATTTTTCCCACCCACATGTCATATATAAAAACCAACTGTAGCGAGGACTGCGACAGATATATAGATAGATAAATAAATAAATAAATAATTTTTTTTACACAAAAATGTTAGGTCTACAAAATGCATGTATATTTATATATTTACTTTTTTCTTGACCAATTTCGTTTGAGAGATGCTCTTTTTTTTTAAGGAAGAAAGAGTGTTCACACATCTCCTGGCTGGGATTTCTAAATGGTATATAAATCTCAGTTTCAAAAAATTGACCCTTATGACTGGTTTTGTTCATATTTGCATGCTTTGACTGTCCTCTGTAGAGGCCGCCTTCTTGCACGACACGATTGGTTGATTATGTGCAATCCCTGCATGCTATTGGTCAAACTACTTTTCAGTCATTACCTGCAGCAAGTATCCTAACAAAAAGAAGAGGAGGTATGAACACTCTTTCTTCCTTTTAAAAGAGCATCTCTCAAACAAAATTGGTTAAGAAAAAAGTATATATATATGTACTGTATGAAGGGTCAAGTCACATTCATGTCTACAGTGCTTTAGACAATTCAGACTGTCTAAATTTGCAGTAATAAATGTGACCCTGGACCACAAAACCAGTCTTATGTAGCACGGGTATATTTGTAGCAAAAGCCAACAATTAGCATTATCGAATTTTTCTTTTATGCCAAAAATGATTAGGATATTTAGATTATGTTCCATGAAGATATTTTGTAAATTTCCTACCGTAAATGGCTGAGTGCTTCATTTGGACAACTTTAAAGGGGATTTTCTCAATATTTAGATTTTTTTGCACTCTCAGGTTCAAGATTTCAAATAGTTGTATCTCGGCCAAACGTTGTCCTATCCTAACAGACCAGGTGATGTATAAATCTCAATTCCAAAAACGTGACCCTCATGTCCAGGGTCACAAATAAGAAAATAACAGCATTATTGCTACATGAAATTCTTTCATGAAGGGTCTCAGTCTGTAAACGTAACCTCCTGCCGTGTTTTCCATCAGGTCCTGTGGTCTCTTTCCAGTTGAGGTCTGTCAGGATTAAAATCACCTTTTGTTTAAACACCTTCAGTTATTAAACACCTTCACGTCCCCTCAGGGGCCGCCAGATTAAAGGTTTTAGCGCAGCGACAGGGGCCGCGATACGCCGACGCTGTTATTCCAACACGAGCTTCTGTACGGACACACGGGCCAAATAATGACTCACTCTGAGGAAGCACAGAAACACAAAACTACCCGACAGACCTGCAGGAAACAGCTGTCGGAGACACGGACTTCACGCTGCCCTTTGGCTCTGGCTATATCTGTATTTATTTATTATTTTGTTTTATTTATCTGCTGGTTTTTATCCTTCCCTTTCTCCCTCTTACCTAGAAGCAGGTTGGCAGAGGTTCTAATGTTGTGTGTGTTCGGCCGCTGGACGAATCTTCTGTTTCTCTGTAAACCTGCATGTAAATGGACTCGCGTCTCTCCCGAGACTCTCCGTTCGGCTGGAAATAGTGCACTTCACTTTGCTTTCCCGGATTTTTTTTTCCTTTTTAAACCTGCTGCTCTAAAATACACAAACAAAAGAGTGCCGGGGATTTGTCTCATATGAGCAGCTTTAGGGAGGAAGAACGGCTCTCGCGTGTTTTGATTGAAGGAAATGTTTAATGCAGGAACTTTGAATAAACACAGACTCACATATTTAGGAAGAATATACAGCACAGATCATGTTGATTCTCTTCATCTAAGAACGCAGAGAAATGAGAAAGCGAGCACACACACATGCATCAGTCGGTTTGTATTCCATCTAAACATTTATTCAGACTGTCGTTGGTGAAGATGTGCTTGTCATTGTTAAAGATGCATCGCTTCCTTTCGAGAGAACCAGAAGAGCTCCGTAACACTGAAGAGATGCAGGATCTCTGGAAACATACGAGCAGGTCAACCGCCACAGGGCCCGAAATCTCTCTCGCTCTCCTCACGGCTCTAGGTCACCAGCCTAATTGTATTTTCAGGCATTTTGTGTTTTATTTTGATGTTCAGGAGAATTGTAAATGAGTTGAACAAAGTGAAGATAAAGCGATGATGAGCTTTGACTTTTACACTTTTAAACCAGTCAGCAGATGGTTAAATGGTGATGTTTGCCATTGTTTGGATGTTAAAATACTCCCATAACCTGATTTAATGCAAAGTTATAGTTAGTTATAAACCACACTATTAAAAATAAATAGCTCAAAAAAGGGATTTTCACACCGATAGACGAATCATTTTGGGTTTAGTAGACAGTTATCAAAACAATCATCTCAAAAGAATCAAAACGATCACAAAAGAATCTTTTTTCTAACAATATTTTAATAAACTAAAGAAAATTTAGTGCAAAGGAAAGGTTCTTCAACTGTAGATGCCATTAAAGAACCTTTATTTTTAAGAGTGCATTCATAAGATGATTTACATGTAAAACTGAAATGCTAAAATATGAAAATCTGAAAGTTGCACGCACATAAACACCACCTCAGTTTTGTAATTATGAGCGAAAATAGTGTGAAATTGCTATTTATTTATTTATTTTATTTACAAGTCTCAAGTCTAAAATATGATAATACTGTACAATTACAATAGGATGTATAACAATTTAGTTTACAGCACCTTCATGAACTGAGTAAAAACATAAAAAAGCAAAAACACATCTGATGTGCATTCTTGATTCGTCATTTTACAGTAGTAAATGGTGAGTTCAAGTGAAGTTCAAAATTAATTGAATGATTAATTGATCATTTTATTTTATTTTGCCACTGTCCATAGTTTCAGAGTTGTGGGTGTATATGTGAGAAAACACAGCATTTTTCATAATGCACGCAGAATTTTTAATAACATAACATATAAAATATTTTTTGTTTGCAATAAAACTAGCTTTTCTAAGTTGTATGTACAACATATAATAGTACTGTAGAAATATGATAGAATATATAACAATTTAGATTACAGTACCTTCATAAATAAAAAGGCAGGAGAAACAACCAATTCACATTCTTTATTCATCAGTTTGTAGAAGCGGAGTTAAAAAATCATGCTGCATCTTTGGCAGAAAAGGTGCATTGCCATCTTTCTCTGACACAAAGCAACAAAGCAGTTTGAACACTACTAATATCACTATCATAACTTCCCAACTAATAAATATATGAACTCAGAAATGTACCAGCAGCACTGACTCAACCAATAGTGTGAGTTTTAGTCAGGCCTTAGTGTTTTCTGACCAGTGATGGGTTATCTAATAAACCCTACAAGCTTATACCTCAAATCTAGTAGCTACAGTGCTGTTATCATTCTTACAGAAGCAGTAATGTTTTCTGATTGGATGAATTCTGCCGTAGATATTTCGCTGCGAGTCCCGCGGAGCCGAACAGCAGCAGGCCAATAATGCAGCTCAATAAACTCGATGGTATTTTTGCATTGCCGTATCGACTGTGACCTGTGATGTTTAATGAAACCTGCACAGGCCCCAGAGAGACGCATTAACGGCCGGATCTCGCTCCGACTGCTCTGGATTGAGGGTTCAGAGGCTTGCGGATTCTCCCAGAAGGGATCCGGGAAACAAATTAGCCACACACTGCAAACACGTTTGTCATAGGTGTGTGACTCCATCTTCCACTTTATCAATACATTCAGCCTCTCCACTCAACACTGACGAAACTACAGCAGACAAACAATCAGAGTGCATGTTACCATTGTAAGAGTCTCAGCGATCATTAAGCTTGTTGATATTGTATACTGTATTTATATTGCCTGCTAATTGTGGAGTTCAAAATGTTTCTTTGAATCTTTGATTCGTAAGTACAACAGCACCTGCAGATTGGCTAATGAAGAGCAATCTGCCTTCCTCCTTCACGATCTGACTCTTTTGTAGGCTTTATGAATCTCATCCGATTTCATAACCGCGCATTTTAGTGGCAAGTCTAATATTTAAAAATGACATGTACCTGTGTTGGATTAATTATCATTTTAAACGTTCCATCATTGCAGTTATATACATAATTTCCATATTTCAATTAATATTCAAATGATGTATAGCATTTTATATGCAAATATGTAATATATTCAGGATTAGCTGTATTACCTTTAATCAGTGGCTGTCCTGAACTAGCAGCTCTGTTCTTAATAAGCTGTTTCTCTGCAAGTTCCTCTTTACTTATTAGAATACAATACACCAACGCCGGCCACGAAAAATGTCTAATATTATTTCTCACAATTAACGAAGAGTCGAAAACACAGGGCCAAGTTAATTTGCACCGGCAACAGACACAGGCGTGCTCGCACGCGCGGCGGTTCGGAGGTGGTAAACAGACTCCTGACTTCCCCAGAATCACTGAAGTGTTTCAAATCTAATTTGAATATATGAATGTTTGCTTTGTCTGTTGTGCTAAACTGACTCTGTGATTCAGGGGCAAATTGTGGCGGCGGGTTTAACGCAGGCCAGCGCTCACAGGAGAATGACTGCGGGCAGGTTACGGCATTATTCTGCTCTCTGTTTCTTAAGATTGACAATCAGCCTAATTTAGAAGCCAGTGTTAAGCAAATCCCTCAGAGAGGACCGCCGCTGGGTTACCTGGTTGGAAGGTTTCTGTTTGAAGGAAGTCAGATCATTTATAACTTTATTTACTCATTTATTACATTATTTAATACGTTTTCCTGCCATAGTACATTTTGAACTTTTTTAAAAATTATTATTATTGACAGATTTTTTTTCCTGATCATTTTTCATTTTTATGTTCAGCAGGCACACAACGTCACAAGACGCTGATATTTGGTTACATTTTGGTTGTTACGTCAGATGACGTGTTTTGATGATGGGTGGAGTCTGGCATTGATTTAGTAGTGGGTGGAGTCTGTGATATGGGTGTGGTTTGATGATGGTGGAGTCAGTAGGTATGCTTGACTTGAACCACGGCTACAGATGGCAGTCAACAAGATTAGCCAAGAGCAGTTGGGGGGCGGAGTAGAAAACAGAGCCATCAAGTCGTGAATTAATTGCAATATTTGTCAAATACAAAGACATTTCAGAAACGTGTTCATGAGCAACATAAACACTTTGTATATAATGCTTAATACAGCGCCATCTGTTCAAGAATAAAGTTCAACATAAACATATACTATTTATATAATAATGAAGTGGGGGTATATATGCTTTAATCATTGTTTTTGGATAAACGTGACTCGCAGTACTTTGATTGCCACACGTGACATTGATGTGGCGTTGGCACCGTCTCAACTGGGACAACATTTCTAACCGGCATGCTTCGAGTCAGATTTTGATTGATCTGCGCAGCGTCGCGTTATGTCAAACACACCTTGTGGTATCGGTTGGTGGTGGGTGGAGTCTGTGATGTAGGTGTAGTTTTGGTTGTGGGTGGAGCCTGTGGTGTGGGTGTGATTTGATGATGGAAAAGTCAGTAGGTGTGTTTAACTTGAACCATGGCTACAGACAGCGATCAACGAGATTAGCCGAGAGCAGTCAGGTGCAGAGTAGAAAACAGAATGATGAAGTTGGACACTTTCTGCTCCCGGTAGTGACGCTCTCACGGTGCACAGATGAAGTGAATTAAATGCAATATTTGTCAAATACACAGACATTTCAACATATACTATTAATTACTAATTGATTGGGGTTATATATGCTTTTTTCAGTGTTTTATGATAAACGTGACTCAATATAACATTGCAACTGCAGTAAAAACAACAACAACAAAAAAGCTTTTACTGTTCGAAAAACACAGATTTGCGGCCATTATTGGAATTGAAAACGTTAGAATAAAGCCAAAACACAAGTGATCATTGTCATGTGGTGAATCTGGCCAGTTGTGAAACAGCGGTGTCGTCATCAAAGCTCCTGTAGCCGATCGGGAGAAACTGCGCCGGCTGAATTAGTCAGTTGCTCTCAGAGTACTATCGCGGTACTTTGATGCCACACGTGACACTGACGTGGCGTTGGCACCACCTCGAGACAAAATGTCTAACAGACATGCACTGCGTCAGATTTGGATTGATCTGCGCAGCGCCGCATTAGGTCAAACACACCTAGTGGTGTCAGCATGATTGAATTGTTGATTTGATGGTTTGGTGGTGGGTGGCATTTGTGATGTGGGTGGGGTCTGAGATATGGGTGTGGCTTTGGTTGTGGGTGGGTCTGTGATGTGGGTGTGGCTTTGGTTGTGGGTGGGGTCTGTTATGTGGGTGAGGCTTTGGGAGTTTTTTTTGTGTGCCAAAATCATTCACAGTTTTTTTTTTCATGACCAATTTTCACCTCCTTCATGATTCTATACTGTATCAAAATTGATACTATTTAATCATTATGTTGATGTGAAATTGAAAGCTGTAGTATGTTTTCATAGAACAATGAACTCTTTTATTTCAAAACATCAAGGACAATTTGATTCCTTATGATATGAGTCCCAGAGCAGAGAGAAAATCCTCCAAATAAAGAGTCTTACACCTCTACTGGCGCTCTGAGCGCTGCAGACACACATTCTCACTGTGTGTGTTTGAGTGTAGAGATGTTACGGTGAGCGTGTAGACAGCAGTAAACGTATATGCCGGTAATGGATAGGTTTATTTTAGAGACAACCATCTGCTATCAATCTCTCTCTCTCTCACTCACTCAGGGAAAACGATAAAGACAGATTCTGTCGTGAACGGGAGCCCAGGGTTCTCTGGAGACTGAAATCTTAGGCATTTCCTGTAACAGTAATAAAAATGAGCAGGCTTAAAGGTGACATTTCACAATTTACTCTTATTTGTGTCTATAAAGTGCATTCTGCGGCTCTTGACTCATTCGCGGTGCCTGCGTGTAAGAGGTGAACATTAACAATGTCCTGAGCAAATGGAAATTCTATCCCCTTTTATTAAAGCACCTGCGCTGTGTCCAACAGGCCCGACCTCAGAGGAGACATTTTCACCTACTGTCACCTCCCGTATCCTTCAATTTATGCTCGTCTGTGCTCTCTAAACCCAAGGGCCTGGATAGGTAGGCGACAAAGACAGAAAGAAAAGAGATAGAACGTGTTTGTCATAGGCTTTATGGAAGGATATTCATCATTTATAGTATTTTAAGCATGTTTTTCCTGTCATTCTCTTTGTGATGGGATGAGAAAATATTTATGATCATATGGACATGAACTAAAAAAGCATTGTGTTGGGTGGAATCGGTTGTGGTGGTAGGTGAAGTATGGTGTATGTGGTGTTGTGAGCATAGTGTTTGGAAGATTTTGGGTGTGGCTTGGAGGTGGTACTTTGCTGTGGGTGTGGCATTGGGTAGAGTGTGTGATATGGACATGCTTCTGTTGGTGTGTGGAGTCTATTGTGTGAAGCAGGAGTGAAATTTAGTAGATTGTGGGTGTGAATGGTAGGTGGAGTCTGGTGTGAGTGGTGTCTTTGTTTTGGAGGTCTGGCCTGGAGATGGTTCTTTTGATCTGGGTGTGGCATTGGGTGGAGTATGTGTTCAGGGTGTGTGTTTGGTTGGCGGAGTCCGGTGAGGGTGGTGTCAGTGTTTTAAAGGCGTGGTGTTGGGTGGAGTGTGGGTGTGACTTGGGGTGTTTTTTTCTTGTGAGTGGTGTCTATGGCCATTTCTCAAACAGAAGGCTGCATCCTCCAGAGGTCACATTCGAAGCCTGCATACGCCATAAAGAAGATCTTATTTTATAATAGTAACAGTTATAAATTTGACCATTATTCTTAGTGAAGCGTAATTATATTGTGTATATTGTGGCTGTGATATTATTGGTAGGTCTGGTGTGAGTGGTGGGTGTATTTTGGAGGCAGTTATTTGTTTTGGGTATGGCGTTAGGTGGAGTCTGTAATGTGGATGTGCTTTTGTTGGTGGGTGGAGTCTACTGGGAGTGATGTTTATGTTGCAGGAGTGACGTTTAGTAGAGTGTGGGTGTGGTTTTAATGGTAGGTGGAGTCTGGTGTGAGTGGTGTCTATGTTTTGGCCTGGAGATGGTTCTTTTGATGTGGGTGTGGCATTGCGTGGAGTGTGTATTCAGGGTGTGTTTTTGGTGGGCAGAGTCTGGAGTGCGTGGTGTCAGTGTATTGAAGGCGTGGTGTTGGGTGGAGTGTGGGTGTGACTTGGGGTGGTTCATTGATGTGAGTGTGGTACTGGGTGGAGTATGTGTTATAGTCGTGGTTTTGTTAGTGGGTGGAGTCTGTTGTGAGTGGTGTCTATGTTTTGGATGTTTAGCGTGTGGTCTGGAGGTGTGTTATTGGGTGGAGTCTACGTTGTGGCCGTGATATTTTTGGTGGGTGAAGTCTGGTGTGAGTGGTGGGTGTATTTTGGAGGCAGTTATTTGTTTTGGGTGTGCCATTGGGTGGAATCTGTAATGTGGATGTGCTTTTGTTTTTGAGTGTGGGTGTGGTTTTATTGGTAGGTGGAGTCCGGGGTGACTGGTGTCTATGTTTTGGAGGTGCAGTGTGTGGATGTGGCCAGGAGGTGGTGCTTTTGATGTGGTTGTGGCATTGGGTGTAGTATGTATTATGGGCATGGTTTTGTTGGTGGGCGGAGTCTGATTTGAGTGGTGTCTATGTTGTGGTGTTACACGAGTGTAATGGGTGGCTGAGGTTTGGAGTGGGTGGTGTCTGTGTTGTGGGTGTGGGTTTAGAGGTGTAGTGTTGGTTGGAGTGTGGGTGTGGCCTGGAGGTGGTTCTTTTAATGTGGATGTGGCATTGGATGGAATATATATTATGGGCATGGTTTTGTTGGTGGGTGGAGTCTGGTTTGGCTGGTGTCTATGTTGAGGTACCGACATGATGTGTGATGTGTGTAATTAGGTTGAATTTTGTGGGCGTGGTTTTAATTGGTGGGTGGAGTCTGGAGTGAGTAGTATCTGTTATGGCATGGTGCTGGGTAGAAAGTGACACGTGGGCGTGGCTCTTTGATATGGGTGTGACATTGGGTGGAGTCTGGGAGTGGTTTATAGTTTCAAAGGTTGCTGTTTTATTTCAAAATGCTGTTCAAATCCTCATGCACTTTAATCAGCAACAATCAGCATTTTAGACTGCAAACACATTCTTAAACACATTCATCCCAAAAGCGGACCGGGTGACCCTTCTAATTGGTCATGCATGCTGCACAACGCTTTAGAGTTTGAGAGCTTATGGCTTCTGTTGATTTAAGGTGAGTCTTAAAATTGTAATATAAATGGAAATGTGCCTGTTTTTATATGTAAATGACACTAACTGGCTAAAGTAACAAATCACAGGCTCACAGTTAATCACTGCGCTGACACTCACTTCTGCTGTTTTAACTGGAACACACTGACCGTTTACTGAACAAATCAAGCCATTTTTTAAATTATTCTTTTCTTGTTTTTGGCAACCTTTTCATAAGCACTTAAAAGATGGAGACGCTGGCGACCAGAAAGCGAAATCCGTGTGGGTGTTTTATCCTGTTACTTCGATTAGACTTTTCTAAGTGTCGTGCGACGGACGGGTCGGCTTTTGCCCTAATGCCAACAGATTGACAGGCGTGCTACAGCACCGAACACCCGCGCGGCCTCAGAGGGGACAAACTTTTATCTCGTCAAAGTGTTCCTACACAGCTAAGACAGAGCGCATCAATCTGAGGCGTTTGAGAGGCGAGCGCTAATGTGACTTCAGTGCTGTCACCTCACTGAGACACTCAGAGACGTTCAGAGGCCAAACCCATTACGCTAATGACCGTCCAATCGCCATGACCAATCAAATATGCCGACTCCCCCTCCGCATGTCTAAATGTGTCCGTGGACGCTGGCAGGAGAGAAGGAGCGGAGGGACTTTATTTTGACAGCGACTAAGGGACGGTTGACAGTAGCGTGCCAGTGAGCATCACTCAACGGACGGCCATCTTCAAAAACAACCGACGGGTTCAGTCCACTTCTATTGTTCAGACCTCCGGTCTGAAAGCACGTCCCCCATTTACAGTCACTGGAACAGAACTCACTTCCTTCACTGTCTGTGTGTCTCTGATATGTATTGATGTTGAAGCAGTTGTTTGGTGTGTTTGTTCAGGGAATTCTTCCAGCGCTTGTCAGGGAAGCCACAGCGATTCCAAGGGTCACTAGAAACAAAAGACTGATTGAATAAATTTGTGTAAAAACATAAAGAGGCAGACAAAACCTCAGCATGCTTCTCTACACTTCCAGAGTGTCTCCAAACACACAGTCCGGGTCGACGAGATCTTTTTGGGACTGAGAGCGAATCTCTGTGGGACGAATCTGAGCCCCTCCTGAGTCTCTGTCAAAACCCAACGGCAACCCAATCAAACGCACAACAGTGTGTTATTGTTAACTAAAACTATTCAAAATCATGCTTGTTCACTGAAATAAAGTAAATTTGAAATATTAGAATAAACACATAACTTCAGAATAACTTTAAATATTATTATTATTATTATTTTTTTTTAGTTTAGAACCACTGACAGACTGTTGTAGATTTTGATAACATTTTGAATTAGATTTTACTTTTATATTTTCTCCTTTTAATTTTAGTCAAAGTTTTAGTAATTATTTGTGTTATTGTCATTTGTATGTCATTATTGTGCGTTTTGTTGTTGTTGTTGTTTTTAAATGTCTATTTTTAATTATTTTTTTTAATTTTACCTTTAATTTGAGTTATTTTAGTACATCAAGTTACTAAATTAAACTGAATAAATATCAGAAATGTTTTTTTTTTCATATTATTTAATTTCAGTTAGCATTTACCTTATTTCAAGTAACCTTTTTTTTTTTTAAAGGTTTTAGGTTTAGTTAACTATCATAACACAGTAACTAAAATAAGTTGGTTAAAATAAGTATGTTAATGTAATAAAACTATTCAACCTAAAAACTAAAGCTAAATGGAAATATTTAAATATATTAATTAAAAATGATCAAAAATAAATAAATAAATAAAAATGACAAAACATAACAGATATACTAAACACTGAACATTGAACAACTCAAAATATAAACATAAACTAACTATTAACATATACTTATATACTTTATATAAGAGTATATATATAATACTAAAATAACACTGAAGCTCAATGAACCTACTTAATCTGACATAATTAAAGGCATGGTTATTAAAAAAATAAAAGTCTGTCATAATTTATACACCATTTTGTCTGACTTTTTTTATTCTGTGAAACTCAAATGTTTAGCAGAATGTTAACGCTGCTGTTTTTCTTAAACTGTTTTCCAGACCAGGGCCTATCAAGCTCCAAAAATGATGATAAGCCCCATAAAAGTCTATAGTCTATATGACTCATGCACAATATCCCAAGTTGTCTTAGTTCATATGAAGCTCTGTGTGAAGACGTGTCGTGTCAGGTTTGACGTCACTGATGCCAAGCGGCATTGGTTCTCGCGTGTCTCATAACTAAACGCATCACTGCAAGTTGATATGCACATATGTAAATGCCATTTGAGACCTATTATCAGATTATCATTGATAAATTTTATATAAATTACACATAAAGCTACAATATGACTCCATTAGACTATTGCACACAAGTGAGATGGACTACATTTCTAATGATTTTTTGCTTTTCAGAGCTTGACAGTGTTTGCCTCCCTCCACGTTCACTGTATGTAATAGAGTAGCATAAAGACAATCATTTTTGGTGAAATGTGAGAGTTAGTAAATGATGACAGATTTTTTGTTTCCTAAAATGCTTCAAACACACACACAGCAGATGCGGCGTGTTTCCTCACCAGCAATAATAATGAACATTCAGGGAAATTTGAGCAGATGAAAATGATTATGCTGCTAATGTACACTGCAATATTGTCCGGTTCTGACACAAATCACGAACCTGTCCCTGTGCAAAATGCAAATAAATAAACCTTTGAAATGTCTCTCCAGCCTTTGCGCATTTGCATATAAATCCTTCGCAAAATTCCATTTTCTGCCCGGCCAAATTAGTAATCGGCGTGATGAAATCCGATAATTCCAGCTGTAATTTCTGAAACTAATGTCAGAGGCCTTTGTTCATAATTAAAGGGGAAGAAAAGAGCTAAATGTATTTACCTCATGGCTAATGTAAGGAAACATCATAAATATTGAAAAGTGCACTGATTGTTGTGAATTTCATTTGCATAAGTATTGTGTCGAACCTGTAATCCGCCGCTGAGCTCCGAATGGAAACTTTTCTTCATAAAAGCGGCCGCAGTCTCATTTGTAACTGATTCACTGGACACGTAACGCAACGCAAACACACTTAACTTACAGCCGTGAGTTATTCTGACCTCTAACAGAGCGATCAGAGCGTCAGCGAGGGTTTGTTCACTCCATCGTGGCCGCAGACGTTAAGCAGGTGGTTTATAATGAAGCTGATTCTGACCTTTTAATGCTGCAGTCATTGATTGAGAACGGCAGCAGGCCCGGCTCAGTCCGGAGGTGATAGATTATTTAATTAACTATTGACCTTTCTGCCGCCCATTCATCGATGAAAAGCCTTTTATGACAGAGCTGCGTTTAGGCGGAGGGCTGCTGAGTTTTGATTTTTGGATTTACTGTTTGGATTCTCTTCCTTTGGTAGACCATGTTACATTATCATTCTGCTCTCTTGATAAAGTTTCACTGTTACTGTACTCCTCAAACCTGATCTGTCAATCGGTTTGTCTGTCCGCGCATGCGTTCACTGTCAGAAAACAAGGTACAGTTCTGTCACTGGGGCGGTGCAAAGTGAAATAGTGCAAATATGTACTTTTAAAGTACTAATATGTACCCTTAAGGTGCCAATATGTACTTTCAAAGTACTAAAACGAACCTTTAAGGTACGAATATGTACTGTTTAGGGGTAGGTAGGGTACAAAGATATACCTTTTCACTTTTGTACCTTAGGGTACCGCCCCAGCAACAAAACTGCACCTTTTTTTCTGAGAGTGTTCAAGACAGCCGACAACTAATATTATTTTTATAGCATGCAGTATGTATACAGTACATACTGTACAACAGTAAATGCATTATTTTTTCTTAAATGCACACAATAATATTTTCAGGTTCTTCACAAGCACAACAAAAAGATTCTGTTCAAACGATATGTAGTGTATTTCTTTGTTTTCATCATTCAACGTCATAAATCTCATATCTCAAGTTCTTATGGAGCTTAATAAACTTAAACAACAACAACAACAAAAAATCTTTATTTGGAGGAAATACTGTCAGTCATGATTGAAATGATGCTGCAATAAATATAAATCATTTTCACATAATAAATATTGAGCTGATTTTATGTTTTCATTTTTTTTAAACCAAACAAACATTTTTAGTATTGGGCCCTTTAATGTTCAACACAAATCTGCACTGATGTACAGTATATGTGCAGTATGTTAGTGCTCTGGTCCAAACATGTTCTCGTCTTTGTCTCTTATTCTTTAACAAAGAGTGTCTTATATTCATTGTCTTTTTAGTTTTTCCTGCTGATCTATTAGAACTGTCGATCGCAGCACGAGCGCAGCCTCCCGCTGATCCAGAATCAGTGCTAGAATGTTTCCACAGATGTCAGATTCCCTCCCTGTAGAGAGACATGCGTCGTCCTCTCCAGAGTGCAGTTAAAGAGAGAGACGCATGTCTTACCTTCCAGAGCAAAGAGTAAATTGGCCTCGAGAGGTTTTCATCTATTCAACCTGTTCATCAGCATGAGAGAGAGACGGAATGAAGCGAGACAGAACGAACTCTGACGTGTCTGACTGAGAGATGATGAAGAAGAGACTGATTCACATTCAACAGCCAGCGACATTCTTAAGTTAAAGAAGCGGTGCTGAGTTTCCAAGTCGCTTATGAGGTTACCTTTGTGTTAAGATGCTGTCGTAGAGGTTAGCTGTCTATGCAGACGACAAGGCTGTACTTTAGGATTTGGAACAGAGAGAAAAAAAGGTGCAATTGTGTAAAACTGGCTTTATATGCAGCTCAAATATGAGCCAGGCTTATTATTGTTAACTAAAATTGTGTCTCCAGCAGAAACACCTGCATTTGAGCTTCTTTTTTTCATTGTGAGTAAAGGTGAGCTGTGTAATACAGTAAAAACAAACTTCAACGCTGTTTCAAATCTCATCTGCATGAGCAAATATTTGTTGTTGTTTCAGAGATTTCCTGATTATTTGTTTCAGTCACACATAAAAGTCAGATGAGCATCCGGCCGCACACAGGTTCACGTCGCTCGTCTGACGCCATCAATATTTATTGCTTATTGTTTAGAGATATACAGACCTGCAGATTACACACACACACACACACACACTCATGTGAGGCACAGATCACTGGATATCTGTCACATTCTCTCTGTTCTATTAAAGAATGACACAGGGAGGGATCGCCGGAGCTGTAAATATTTAATAACTTCTCTGGGTTATTCATAAAACAGACTCTCTGTACAGATCAACACACACACACATGGCTTCAGGCCGCAGTGTATGACAGTCAGAACTTCCACACTTACAGTTCAGAGAAAACAGTCATCTTTGCATTCTCTGAGCTGATTTGAAGGAAAACCTCTATAGTTCTGCATAAAGGATTTAAACGTGGTAAAATGTTCTTTACGGAGCTTAGACTTTGACAATAGTTAGCAAAAATTAAAAAAAAAAAAAAACTGTTTTCATTTAGTCATCTGAAATCTTCCCACAGAAAAGAGAAGAAGGATTGTTGTTTCATCGCTAGACAGCAGTAAGATTCCTCAACGCCCCGAAATCTGCTTTTCAGATGTTTCTCCTGAGAAAAAGACCCAGTAATCTCACATGTGTCTCCTCTAGATTTTCAGATGTCTCTTACCAAAGACTGTGATCACAAATCTGAGATTTAGAATTTAGATGAAATCTGAGTTACTTTAGTATTATTTATATACAGTTATAGTATTTTATTTTTATATTTTCATTGTAACTGTTTGTGCATTTGTTATTTTCGCAAATTTTATTTTACTAATTGGCTTTAAATTGATTTCAGTTTTAGTTTGTGCAATCTTGGTACTTCTTATTTTACTTATTTATTAACTTTGTACATGCACTCATGCATTTCAGCAGTATAGTTAGCTGGCTAAGTAACATATTTCTAATTTTCATTTAAAGTAGTTTTTAAATGTAGTATTTATATTTTTCAGCTTTATTTTTAGTTTTTATCACATTTAATACTTTTAATTTATATACAGTTATAGTATTTTATTTTTAGATTTTTAGTTTTTCAATGTCATTTAGTTTAACCCTTTAACTGTCACTCCCTATCTTAAACATAGACATAAAAATGCACTATCCAAAGTTAAATTTTTATAATTCATGAACGAAAACATTTTGTAATATGTTTTTGATGTACAATTTCCATGGTAATGCAATGTCTGATTTTAAAATGGTTTTCAAAGGATGAATTTTGAGATTTTAAGTTTTCAGTTGATAAATAACTTTTTAAGTTATATTGCGTGATAGGTAAAAAGGCAACGAAGAAAGTATTTTTGTGACAAAGGTCAGAACTCTTGTTATGATGTAGATTTTTGAGGTACCCTCTTGTCATAAACTAATCTATTACTTTTCCTGCATAATTTGTAACACAAAAGAGTGGTAAAATATTTATTTATCTTAGTCTTAGACTTTCCCAGCGTATATAGTTTTTCATGATTAGATTAGGATTTATTTGTAAAATGGTGAAATAAACTTCCCACAGAGGGGACGGTGACAGTTAAAGGGTTAAGTTTTAGTAGGTGTATGTGTGTTTGTCACTTTTTATGATTGTTATTATTATTTTTTGTTATTTTACTAATTGGCTTTATATATATATTTCAGTTTTAGTTCGTATAATCTTAGTACTTCAGCTTATTTTACTTATTTATTAACTTTGTCCATGCATTTATGCACTTCAGCGGTGTAGTTAGCTGGCTAAGCAACATATCTCTAATTTTCATTTGAAGTTTTTTATGTAGCAGTTATATTTTTCATCTTTATTTTAGTTGTTAATACTTTTAATTTTAGTTTTAAACAATAACAACACTGGAAGAAACTTCTAAACACAAAGTTGATGCTTAAATGAAACAACTGAAAGTTTCATTGAGTCCCATGAGCCGTGAAAGAGCAACATATGAGCAATAAGAATGAGTTGTTCTTAGAACTTCAGTTTTCTAATCTTTATTATTTTCCCCAAATGTCATAAACTGTATAACATAAACATAAAATATCTCTGTGTTTTTCTTTGTGTGTGAGACACTCATGTGTCTGTATGGAGTGTGCCACATCTGTGTGTGTGTTTGTGGCTCTGAGCTGTCAGCTGCGGCCAACAGCCACGAGATCTTCAGTGCAGCCAGGAGTGTTTGTTTTAATATAAGGACTGTACGCGTCCACACACACACACACACACACACGCACACACACGCACACACACACACACACACACACACACACACACACACACACACACACACACACACACACACACACACAGCTGATCCTGATTCTTTGGTTATTTAAATCTGTTCAGCAGTCTCTGTGAGTGTTTGACAGTGTGGGGATGAGGTGTGTTTCTGTGGCTGTAATTAGCTCTGGTCTGCACTCACTTCCTGTATCTGCACAACAATTCAACATGAACTTTCTCACACAACACTTCAACACAACAGACTTAACATGAATGTTTTCATTCTGATATAAAGATCTTCTGAACATGAGCATTTCCCTCATTTCACAACCACGTACTACAAAGAACAGGAATGACATTAAGATAAAGTTTTGAAGTTAAAGGAGAAGTCCATTTCCAGAACAACAATTCACAAATCATTTACTTACCCCCTTGTCATCGAAGATGTTCATGTCTTTCTGTCTTCAGTCGTGAAGAAATTATGGTTTTTGAGGGAAAACATTTCAGTATTTTTCTCCATATAATGGACTTTATTGGTGCCCCGATTTTGAACTTCCAAAATGTAGTTTAAATGCAGCTTCAAAGGGCTCTAAAGCCGAGGAAGAAGGGTCTTATTTAGCAAAACGATCTGTCATTTTTTTCGGAAAATAAAAATATATGTATGTATACTTTTTAAGTACAAAAGCTGGTGTAGCACAGGCTCTGGGATGCGTGTTCACGACGCTACGTACTATTGAATCACGTCGAAAGGTCACGCGGAACGTAGGCGGAACTACAGACCCAGTGTTTACAAAGCGAACGCGCAAAGACTAAGAAAGTGCAAGTAAGTTTGTAAACGCTGTTTACAAACAAAAAGGTA
>JAHKKF010537963.1:0-23219 GCA_019740295.1 Labeo calbasu
TTTAAGGTACTCCTATGCATGTTTTCTAAATATGGTATATGCAGTAGACATTGCCATCATGGTACCATTATAGTATGTTATTGTATGGGCCCTCTTTTGGTTCTAAATGTTGAATTCACTGGAGAATTGTAGAGACTGCAGCACCACCGCTTGTCTGTACAGTGGAAGGACGCATTATAATTGAAATGTGTTTTCTAAGCCTACAGCGCCTCCTGCAGCTGAGCCAGTATGACACTGAGCAGTTCTGTAGATTTGAGTTCTGTGACTGTGAGCGTCCAGCAGGTGTCAGACTGAAGTCAAACGCACCAGTCTTTCCATATGTGGCAGGAGGGAACGTGTGTGAGTTGAGGCCTCACGCCTGATCCTTCACATTATGCAATAATCATTTATCTAGAGCAGGTAACGGGAACACTTTGTTTTCTGGAGCCGGTTTTGAATTTTTTTTTAACGGTAGATACTACCGTTAACATGCATTTACTCGATCAATGGCGTCTTAGATAAGTTGTTTTAGTGATTTTGTTGCAAAGCATTCTTTGTGAAATATGCATTGGATTTGTACTGTAATGCTGCTGTCTTCTTTTTGGAAGAACTTCCATTGCAACAGGACTTCCAAACGTTTGTCTGGTGTTCTCTCGGCTGTACAGCCCTCAGGCATCTTCTCCTCCATATCCCATGGAATGTCTGCTTGTTGTTTTGACAGGGGTTTTAAAGTATTAAAACGTCAACGTGCTTCAATTAGAGGCTCTAATCAAACTAGACATTGCTGAGAGATCGCATGTCATATATGGCTGATTATAGTTGTAAATCAGTTGAATTGCGAGCAGGATTGATTTAATGATAGTGTCTGTGCATCTATTGTTGGCTTGTCTCATCTGCAGCTCTGCTGTAGATATTTCAGTTCACTCAGTCATATTTACACGCAGTTAATTCAGGCATGGAAATAGAGCTGATAAATCTCTCAGGTCTCGCTATGGCAGCGTCTCTTTGTTAGTTTACTTATTTAATACTGTCTAGACAGCACAGATATAGCACGCTTATAGCCGGCAGTGTGCTTTATGGAAATATGGAGATGCAAACTTGATGCATAAGGCATAATTAATGTGCTGTTTTAGCAGTAATGATGAGGCTTAGTTTACTTCAAATGTCAGTATCATTTAATTCAGTTTTTGCATGTTAAGTTTTGTAGCATCTTTAACAGTCGCCGTAACTCATTTCAACTCAGGCTGATGATTCCCATTTAAAATTAATCATTTCTTGTTGCCTTGCTGCACTGGCAGTCACACACACAAAAACATATTGTCTTCCTCAGTATTTTGTCTTGTTTTATATGATATTAAGTCTTAAATCTTTGAAAAATGTATCAAACGTAAATGAGAATGCTTAAAACAAGAGCAAATAACTGCCAGGAGGGTCAGAAAAATAATTCAAAGGGAAAACATTTTTTTTTTTATGCCAGATGTTTTTCTTAGATAGATAAAAAAATAAATTAAAATGACAAAACAAAAATAAAATAAATAAAAAAGTTACAGCTTTAAATTCATTGCTGTCTTGGTAAAACAATGCTATATTAAGCATTAGGTTTGTGATTTTAAATTTGCTGAAGTATTTCTGAAGAAAAGGGTCACTGAGAACAGAGTGTGGAGAGTAAATCAGGCCACTGTGAGAGAGGAGAGCAGCCTGATGAATAAGATCATTGATTTAAGACACTGGCAGTGTGTAGGCCGGTGCTCAGGATGTGAAACAGGTTGTCATTTCTTCTCGTTAATGAAGGCAGCAGTGGCAGCACTTCTGAGCCGACACCCTAATGTCTACAGCAGCAGCTAAGAGGCCACGCCCACCGAGAGCAGGCCACACCCACCCAAAGACGACCTCTGATGGACTAAACAGGTGTGTGTGTGTGTGCAGCAAAGAGAGATGGAGACATAGGTGAGGCATAGACAGCCAGAGATGGAAACTAATTGTAATTTCTCAGCAAAAACCTCTAAACCAGCATTTTTTTTTCTGTAAAAATGGCAAAACATATTTAAAACCAGACACATTTACCTGAGAAGTAAAACTGCATCAGAAAATAAGACAAGAGCATATATCATGAATTTTAATATATTTTTTTTAAGTTAATACACAATAAAACCATACAGGCACCTTAATGCAGTACAAATAGATCATCTAAATTGATGCAGACCATGCAACACCCAATCTTACAGTACAGAGATTCTCTGGGTCGTTGCTAGGGTGTTGCTAATGTATTCTGAGTTGTTAGTGTGTTGCTATGCAATTGTTAGGGTGTTTTAGTGCATTGTCATGTAGTTGTTAGGGTGTTTCCAAATGGTTGCTGTGCAAGGTTGTTGCCAGGGTGTTGCTATGCGGTTATTAATGTGCTTTTATTTTTTTTAATTTTTATTTATTTATTTTTTTAAGCATATTGCTATTGCTTAGGTCTTTGTGGTTGTTAAGATGTTGTTATGTAATTGCGAGGATGATCTTTAGTGCACTGTCATGCAGTTATTAGGGAGTTTCAAGTGGTTGCTAAGGTATTCTGAGTGTTTTTTTGAAGAATGTTGCTATGTGGTTTCTAGGATTTTGCTTGGTGTTGTTGGTAGGGTGTTGCTATGTGGTTGCTTAGGTTGTTGTCAGGGTGTTGCTATGCAGTTTCTAATGTGCTCTGAGTTTTTTAAGCGTATTTTTATGCTCTAGGTTTTCTTTATGGTTGTTAGGTTGTTATGTGGTTGCATGATCCTATTGCTTAAGCTTAGGTCTTTGTGGTTGTTAGGGTGTTGCTATGCAATTGCAAGGATGTTCTTTAGTGCACTGTTTTTTGTTTTGTTGTTGTTATTAGGGAGTTTCAAGTGGTTGCTAAGGTATTCTGAGTGTTGTTTTTTTAAGTATGTTGCTATGCGGTTGCTAGGATGTTGCTAGGTGTTGTTGTTAGGGTGTTGCTATGAGGTTGCATGATTGTTGTAGGTTGTTGCCAGGGTGTTGCTATGCAGTTAATGTGCTTCAGGTTTTTTAAGCATATTTCTATGTTCTATTTTCACTTTGTGGTTATTAAGATGTTTCTAGGCTGTTAATAGGGTGTTGCTATGTGGTTACAAGATTGTTTTGGGTTGTTGCTAGGGTGTTGCTATGCAGTTGATGTGTTTCAAGTTTTTTAAGCATATTTCTATGTTCTATTTTCGCTCGGTGGTTATTAAGATGTTTCTAGGCTGTTGATATGGTGTTGCTATGTGGTTACCTGATTGTTCTGGGTTGTTGCTAGGGTGTTGCTATGCAGTTGGTGTGCTTCAGGTTTTTAAGCACATGTCTACGTTCTAGTTTTACTTTGTGGTCGCTAGGATGTTTCTAGGCTGTTGATAGGGTGTTGATAAGTGGTTGCATGATTGTTTTGGGTTGTTGCTAGGGTGTTGCTATGCAGATGCTAAGATCCTCTGAATGGATTTTCAGCATATCGGTACAGCGTTCCAGGTGATTGCAGAACCAAATCCCTCTTTTCACACGAAAATCTTCTTTTGTTTCTTTTCCAAATGTATTTGCTGTCTGTTTGTTGCAGTCTCGCTGTGCGGCTCTTCGGTTCATTTCTGTTTTTCAGCTTCTCTCCTCTGTCCTTACTATTTTGCTTTCCTCTCACGTACGGCTCGATCTCATTCTCTTAACAGACGTGAATCCAAGCGTTTCAGTGTACCGCTCCAGGTCGACTCCCAAAAAACCTGGCTGCGATTGGCCTTTAGCTTGTAGCATTTCATCTCAAGGTCAAAGAGGCAGAACAGATGAGTTTTCCTTCAGGCTAGAAGAGTTTTAGCACCAGAACTAACTCGCTGGCTTTTCTGTGAACAGGAATGAGTGAGAATAAACAAAGTCTATTTGTTTCTCGTTTGCTAATCATTTCCTCGCGTTATTATGTGATCAATATGGTCGCGGTCTCATGAGCCACATTTCTTCTCGGTTTTCATTTGGCGTCAGGTGTTGGACATGTGGGGTGAGATAATCGTGCTGGAACATCCTGATCTGACAGGAAAAACAGTACGTGTTTGGCATTGTGTGCATGCAATGCCTTTCGTAAGTTATGTACAGTTTATGTACACAGATGCTTAGTTCTCTATTTATTTAATTTACTAGCAAATGCATTCGTAACCATTGCCTATCTGACAATGTATTCAACTAGGCCTTCACAGAAATGTTGTAATTGTTAACTAAATCTACTAACTAGACTGTGGAATGACCTCCCTGCCACTATTAGATCTGTCAATTTACTACCAATATTCAAAGCGTTGTTAAAACCACATCTTTTAAAGACCAATGAGAAGCTGTTGCGATACAAGTTTATTGTTTATTTATTTTAAATTGTGTCCATGTCGTTATGTGATTTGTGCATTTTTATTGGTAATTATGTTTGTTTTATATGTATTTTACTGTGATATTGTGAAGCACTTTGGACAACTTGGTGTTGGATTAAATTGTACTATATAAATAAACAAGAACAAGAACATTTGTTTTATTTATATGAAATGAAATAAAATAAAATAAAAGTATTAGATGAACTTAAGTTTAAAATCATTTTAAGCTTAAGAACTGTTGTCTTGGGAACTAACTGAAATAAGTTTAGGTACTGAAGTTATTAGAACTAAAACTGAAATAAAAATAAAGCTAAATAGAAATATTAAGAAATAATTTAAAATGATTAAGCACACAACAAAATGACTGAAACTTAAATTTAAAAAATACAATTTTAATATTAAAAATATAATAAAATAAAAAACTTCACTGATGTAAAATGAAATTATAAATTATAAAAAAATTTAAATTACTAACACTGAAATAAAAATAAGCTAAATAGAAATATTAAGAACTCAAAAAAAGATTAAAGCACATAACAACTTGACTAAAAATAGTAATAGTAATATTACATTTGTAGTCTTAAAAATAGTTTTTTTTTATAAATAAAATAACACATTATAAATATTTCCTTTTGCAACTAACTGAAATCAAATAAGTTTAAGTACTAAAATTACTAACACTGAAATAAAAAGGAAAATATAAATATTAAAAAAACAGAATGAATAAAAATCGAAAAAGTAAAAATGAGCAGTGAAAATGGCAAAATAAAAGCTTATTCAAATAAATCTTAAAATAATGTGTGCATGAGCTTCTGTTTAAACATTTTCGCATTATTTTGAATTAAACAAAGTCATGTTTAATTGTTTGAATTAAAGGCATGTTTAATCATGTTGTGTATGTGTCTCATTTGTCAACATGAACTTGTATTATATGACATTAAATTTGCCTTGAGCCACCCTGCTCTCCAGATATCACACTGGCCATTAAAGAAACATTTCGGTCGACCACAAATTAATATAACCTTACAAATATGACAGAACTACATTCAATATGCCATTACAGCTCATTTGAGGTTGTGTGCAATCATAATAAATCTCTAAACAGAGATCAGAACACCAGTGAGATGTCATTTATGTGTTTAGTTAGCGCGCTCCAAATGTATATGTGTATCTGGAGCGCTGCCGTGCACCGAGCGGCCTGCACGCGTGCCGTGTCTCTGAGCGCTGACAGGATCTTGGAGGCTGTTCGGACGGCCTGCCGAACCTGGCCACGGCTCAGCCACGAGGCCTGGAATCTGGGTTAACAGAAAGAGAGAGGAAAAAATAAAAACGGAGACGGCTAAAGCACAGGCGATGCCAAAGGGAAGTGAGGTCATCACGGTGGCTTCTCTCGCGCTGTTCTGCGGTTGTCACCTCGTCTTCTCGTTCCACGGTGGTGGACATAAATAATCGCACGAGAGATATTTCTGCAGGTTTCATCACAATTTCACACGTCATGCATCTAATGGGCCGCAGTCTCTAGTACCGGCGCACGCACATTTAAAGATGAGAGCAACAGGTGGTAGAACGGAAAGAGCTTGAACGTTTTGTCATTTTTTCCAGGTGGTCTTTTTCTCTTTGTGATTAATCTCAGCTGTTGCAAACGTAGAGGCCTCAGAAGATTTCTATTAACGATATAGAAAGTGTGCTTAAGCGCACATATTCACATGCATCTTCTTTAGTACTTGTGCTGAAAGTGACGTGATCAAACCTGTTAGATGAATGCTGCATATCCACGCATATTACTCATCTGACCTACTGCTTTTCGCATAATATATAGTAGGTAAGCAGTACTTGGGATGACTTAATACATTTGGAATTGCACAAAAGTGATTCTAATATATAGATTTTATTTGCAACAATTTTCACCAATCGTGGTTTTTTTATTGTGCATTCCAATTAATCGCAATCAAACTGCAGTTAAGTCGATATAAAGTAAAAATAACAAAAAAATACATCTGGGTCATTCCGTGTCAAATCAACCAAATTTCAAAAACTTCCCCGGCTCAAATTTTTGATTTTGCTTATATTTATTCTGAAGAAAGATAGACCTGTATAGTGATGAAAGACAAAAGATTAAATGTCATTGCTGAATATTTACTGAGTAATCCACTATTTTGTAGAGGGCGGTAAAAATGGCAATTTTCACCTTAGGTTCAGAGTCAAGTTACAGGGGATAAACATGACTTCAGACAGCATCATTATCTTATTTTTACACAATAGTTCTATTAGTAAAATCTGTTGACTTTAGCAATCTTTGTTCAAAAATGGGGAAACAGCACTTTTCAAGTTTTTCTCCAAAGTTTGCACGCCTGTAACTCAAGAAGTAATAAAGATATTTTAATGCACTTTTAGATATTGGGTCTTAACAAAGTTTTCTTTTGGCGTCTTAGTTTTTAAGGCCCTGTATGGTTCGGTTCCAGAGATATTAGAGGAGTAAATCATTAAAATGTACACATTTTCAGTGGTCAAAAACCAAATGTGGGACAAAAGTATCATATTTTTTCAAACTGACCCACATTTGGTTTTTGACCACTGAAAATGTTTACTTTTTAACAATTTACTCCTGGAGCCATATTGAAATTTCAATATCTCTGGAACTGAATCTCATAGGGCATTACAAAGAAAGTCGCCAAAAGGAAAGTATGTTAAGACCCAATATCTAAAAGAGCATTAAGAAATCTTTAATACTTGTTGAGTTAAAGACATGCAATCTTTGGAGGAAAACTTAAAAGAGCTGTTTTCCCATTTTGAATGGTCACCACTGGCACATAATGCAACAAAGAATGCTAAAGTCAACAGATTCTACTAATAGAACTGTCAGTCTCTGTGTAAAAATAAGATAATGATGCTATCATCTTTCTGAAGTCATTTTTATCCCCTGTAACTTGACTCTGAACCTAAGGTGAAAATTGCCATTTTGACCTCCCTCTACAAAATAGATTACTCAGTAAATATTCAGCAATGACATTTAATATTTTGTCTTTCATCACTTTACATGTCTGTATTTCTTCAGAGTAAATATTAGCAAAATCAAAAAATTGAGATGGGGACCTGATATGGAATGACCCAGCTAATTAACACACACACACACACACAAAAACTGATTTATCTGTTTGCTAAAATATGTTTACCAATATTTAGTTCTATTGCATATTCTGATATCTTATTTATGCTGTATAGTAGATTACTTACAAATTGCAGTCTGTTACTGATTACAAATTACATGACACAAATTGTAGTTAATAATGTACATAATCTCACATAATCTATTAGATTTGCTCATTTTAGATACTGTTTCAGCTAACAGGGAACATTCACAGAACTTTGGCAAGTTTCTCTCAAAGTTATAAACTGTAACATTAATGTAACATTGTTTATACATAGCTTATGTTTGTTTGAAATATTTTCATTGGACATTCGTCAAAATGTTACTACTTGTTTCAGGATGTTCAGAGAACATTTAAAAGTAACATTCCCATAATGTTTGCAAAATGATACAATGAAACGTTTCCTTAAGGTTTGCATAACCAAGAATAAACTTTCAGAAATAATGCTTTAACTTATGTTAGCAAACACGTTATTTGAAAGTATTTTGTTAGCTGACTGCTTTTTCATTACTTTGAAATAATTTTTGACCTTGTTATATAGTTTTGACACTTTTGGAACCGAATACTTTGTAAACTGGGGTTTGTGAAGAATTGCATGAACTTGAAAATAAAATTCTTCGTATATATGAAGCATGTTGTAAGTAAACAGTGGATATCTAATCCTGTGCTTTTAGCCTGTTCACAGACAAGCCAAAAGTCTTGTGCTTTCCTTTTTTTCCTGGCTGTACCTGCTTTATTCGTCGCTCACCTTTGTTCTCCCGTGGGATCTTGAAGAAAGCAGGATGAAGGGGAGCGGAGATGGAGACTCTTGCATGTTATCTGCTCTGGAATGCCACGACAAAGCCACCGAAGAGAAACCTTTTTTTTTTTTTTAAGACGCGCACACTCATACAGGGCTCATTGTTGGCGGTGTAGCGTCTGTGATCAGGCAGGCCTAAGAATGATCGGCGTACGGCCCCTTCTCCGCTTTCTTCCCATCTCACCCCTGATCCCGGGCCCCGTCGGCTCCACACAGAGCGCTCTCACAACCCTGCACACTCCGATTATTATCTGCCCAACGTTCTTCCTGCTTTTTCATCTGCCCTCTGCTTTTGTCCTCCTGTCTCTTTACTCATTTCCTCTCTTCCACCGCCGTGTCCTTGCTCACCTGTGGAGGGACGCAGCCAGCAGGAACACGTTCAGCAGGGAGGTTGTTGTGTTTGGAACTTTGTCATTGCATGACATAATTCCATTAGATCATTTTTTCGCATCTGTTTTGAGGAATTATTAAAGATTACGTATGTTTGAAAGATCAATGAGAGCTGACATGGTGATATCTGTTATAATGAAGTAACGTGTTCAGGATTAGCTGTACTGTCTAGGGGATTAATTTGGGATCTGTATTTTTCAGAAACACCTTTAGATTATTTTTATCTCAAGTACCGGAATGTAAATGAATGGGGGGCAAATACTTTTGTCACAGGATTATATCAACATCTTCTCAGACGTTTCTTAAAAATTGCAAAATTCTTTCTTTGAAAAAAGGTAAATAATAGATATGAATGAGTGAATAGCTGATATATCATATGTAGTGCTATAAAATGCTGCTGTAATTCCATTTATGCATTTATCAGATGCTTTTATCTCAGTGTTTACTTTTTTGTTTGTTTTTATTTAGATAATTTAAAAATAAAATGTTATTTGAATTATTTTTACATTTATTCATTTAGCAGATTTTGACAAAAGCAATTTGTCAAGGAGCCAACAATATCTTTTATAGTTACTTTTTCCCCATTTATTGATTGACAAGTCTCCTTTTGGGAAATCAGGAGTAAACATGATGTTACCGTAGCCTAGTTTTAGGTTAAACATGAACATGCATTTATTCATCTCACTCACAAAAACAGACGCAGTATTCCTCAAAATGAATAAAAAGAGGGAAATGCAAATGCAAGCCTGGAATAATTAAATATGTTAAATAATACAAATATTCTTTATGTATGTAATCCCATTTATTAACCAGTATCTTTGCTGCTGATCTTTGATGATCAAATTCAACCATATGAATAAGCAAAAACTACTTTTGATAAACTAACACTTGTGCTTCTTCTTTCTTCTTCTTCTTCTTTTTTTTTATTGCTGAAGAGTGATCTTCTCCTGCATGAATGTACTTTTCTTTCAGTCTGAGGTGAATTTCACTTTTGGTGTCAAAGGGCTTTTACGTTTGCCAAAATTGGAATTAAAAAACAAACAAACAAACAAACTAAAATAAAACAAGGATGCAAGCCCTGCCCAGATTTAAGAAGTAATGCAAAAGTAACGTAACACATTCATTTCCATAAAAAGTAACTAAGTAACGTAATTAGTTACTTTTTTAGGGAGTAATGCAAAATTGTAATTCATCACTTTTAAAAGTAACTTTCCCCAACACTGTTTGTAATATATAATGCCAGGTTTATTAGATCATTCTTTTATAGAAATCTTGTGGTAATACTTGTGGTCTTAGTTGGGAATTTAAGCAACCCTTTCTATTGTTCTCAGTTTAATCTCGTCGCAATAGGAGACGAATTAAAGAGCTTTCCTTTGAGATTTGAAAGGTATTCAGTGCAGGATAATAAACTTGACATCTAGATTTGGGGAAAAAAGTGGATGTTGTGCTAAAAGCAAATGCATGAGTGATACGGCAGCCATAAATCTGAGTGTTTTGAGACCTTGTGTTTTGGTCGCCATGGCAAGACGTCTGTTTTCTCTCCTCTCAGCACTCGTTTCCATTCAGAAGTGAGAAAGCAGAATGAATGGAATGCTAGAAAGAACGTGCCACCTCAACCAGTATCAGACGAGCCGCCTTTTCCAGGCACTTCACACTTGACCTTTACTTTGCCTTGATCTTCATCTACTCTTTAGGGACGCTTAATCAAACACCGTAAAATAATCATTTGTTAGGTCACCTAATATGAATGCAGAGCCGTAAAATGCATGTGTGATCTTGCTGTCGTGTTTATTTGAAGATGGAGATAAGCATTCATGGATGAAATGAAAGTTTAACGGTCCAATGACCGAGCCCTGCAGAACACCGTAAACTCTGAATGAGAAACGTCGATCGGGAACGATGCCGTCACTGTTGTCTTGGCGATTAGGGGAGAAAACCTAGATCACACACACTGCCTTGCCTCTGCTGACCTTGTAGGTGACCTTTCTCCTTGGTTTGTGACCATAAGGAGGGAGAACAGGCAGAGTTGTCATCTCTATGGATACCGACAAATGTTGATGGGCGATGTTAACTGACAGGCCTCTGATGTCAGACAGCCGTCTGACACTAACCGCTGACCCATCATAACCTGGGAGTTGGTCTTGTTGCCCTGGTGATCAGTGCTTATACGATCACTGCAAGATGCTTTTGAAGGCTGAGAACTTCTGGGAAACACGTTGATCTTGCAGAGAACCTGAGACAACATATTTGTGTTGGGATTTTCACAATACACATTGTTTCAATGCAGCTTTACAGAGAAAATATTGACGTTAATATTTAGAATATGTTGATATATTCATGCCTTAAAGTGTTTTTTTTTTTTTCTTTTTTTTTTTTTTTGTTTCTGCAGAATGAAAATTTCCACCATCCTTTAAATTCTTTTAAACATCCATATGATTAAAAATCTGAACAAAGTTCATAGTTTGAAAACAGTGATCAGGGTTGTCAATGGCCAAAACAGACAAAAAGTAAACTCTAACAAATGCTGGGTTATTCGTTTTTAACCCACTGGGTCATTTTATTGGGTTATTTTTATTTAGTTATTTTTTTTTTTACACAGGTGCTGGGTAGTTTTTCTGTAACTAAGTTGCTGGGTCATTTTTAATGCTGGGTTATTTTTTTTACCCAACTGCTGGGTTGAGCCTGTCTCTGCGAAAACAACCCAGCTGCTGAGTTATAGTCAGAGCGTAGGCTTTTTGCGTCCTCTACACCGATTTGGTGCATTTCTTCAGCTAAATAAAGATTTGTATATATTTTATTTAATTTATAAAGTCTTTACTGTGCTGTAGATTATATTATTTTATGCAACACAACATACAAGGACAAGATGTCGGTCAGCTGCATCAGCAGCGGTCACGTTGCATGATGGAAACGCCTTTTGCTTCGCATAAAATAAGTGGATTTTATTCATTTTATTATGGGTAGGTTTTGGAGTCAGTCACGGCATCTCTCAGCTACGAGTGAAACGTGAGGCCGCGGTCTGAAGAAATGCTACATTTTTTATATCTAAAATACTTGTTAAACGAGTTTAAATGTATGTAATATTGTAAACTATGCTGTATTTACCCAAATCATTTCAAGTTGTCTTGCTTAATAATATGCATATATGCATCTTTTGATTATTGCTTTTGCCTCTAGTAATTCTGTGTGTGTTTTGTATAAGTTCCAGTCCATTTTAAGCCAGCAATATAATCATTTTTAAACAATATTTGGCTTAAATAAAATAACCCAACCAGCTGGGTTTAAATAACCCAGCATGTGTTCTGTCCAATATTTACCCAGAGCTGGGTTGTTTTTGCACTATAAATATATTTGATGGAAACATTTTCATCTGATGCAACTACATAGTCTTAGTTACCTATATTCAGATGAATGCATTATGCACAAGTGAGCAGTGTTGTGGAAAGTTTCTTTTAAAAGTAATGCATTACAATTTTGCGTTACTTCCCAAAAAAGTAACTAAGTTACTTTTGCGTTACTTTTTAAATATGGGCAGGGCTTGCTTCTTTGTTTTTTTTTTGTTTGTTTTCTTCGTTTTCTAATTTTGGCAAGCGTAAAAGTACATTCATGCAGGAGAAGATCACTCTTCAGCAATAATAATAAAAAAAAAAACCATGAAGCACAAATGTTAGTTTATCAAAAGTAGTTTTTGCTTATTCATATGGTTGAATTTGCTCATCGAAGGTCAGCAGCAAAGATATTGGTTAATAAATGGGATTACATACATAAATGATATTTGTATTATTTAACATATTTAATTATTGCAGGCGTGCGTTTGCATTTCACTGTTTTTATTCATTTTGAGGAATACTGAGTCTGTTTTTGTGAGTGAGATGAACTAATGCATGTTCATGTTTAGCCTAAAACTAGGGTACAGTAACATCATTTTTACTCCCGATTTCCCTAAAGGAGACTTGTCAATCAATAAATGGGGGAAAAAAAGTAACTGGCGTTACTTATTTGAAAAAGTAACTCAGACATTTTCTTAGAAATTCAAAAGTAATGCATTACTTCACTAGTTACTTGAAAAAACGTAATCTGATTACTTGTAATGTGTTACCCCCAACACTGCAAGTGAGATTTGAGAGTTTCCACAGATAGCAAGATTTTTGACAAATAATGACTTCAGGAACTTCAGTTCCTGCTCAAATCCGTCAAATGACTTCAGAAGTCTTGAAACACCTTGCACAAGTCATATTGAGTATTTTTATGGTTCTTTTTGTCATTGCATGGTGACAACTGACAATATTTTGCTAAACTTCCCTCTTTATGTTTCACGAAAGAAAAGTAGTCATATGACTTAGTAAAGAATGACTGAATTGTCAGTGTTGTGTAAACTACTCCTTGCATTGTGCAATTTAATGTTGCATCCAAAGTAGGAAAGAAAAGTAATCTGACGTTTGAACGGCACAAGTAGGCCGCAGTAAGTGGAGCATGAATTACTGTTGATAAAACCACCGTTAATGTCTTAAACCAGAAAGAGCATAAACACCAGACTGGAAGAACAATTAACCTGGATCATGCTGTGGTTTGCAGGCAGCGTTCATGGTCTGGAAAGCTCCACATCGTGGATGGTTTCTGGCCGTTGGCTCTATTTGGGCGCCGGCATGGGAAAATCTCCATGGAGACTTTCGCACACTCGTGATAATTAGAAGAATGCCGACGGCTGATTAGGACGAGGCTGCC
Organism: Labeo calbasu; assembly: GCA_019740295.1. Taxonomy (NCBI): domain Eukaryota; kingdom Metazoa; phylum Chordata; class Actinopteri; order Cypriniformes; family Cyprinidae; genus Labeo; species Labeo calbasu. The sequence goes on from JAHKKF010537963.1 coordinate 13,395, forward strand.
GATCCAGCATGTGGGGTCTGTGTGGTCTCACAAACACATAAAACCGTCTGCGCGTTTATTACCCGCGTTTACCGTATGTGTCGACGCATGAACGTCCGATGTGTGTCGTACAGTAAATGCACGCTGATATTACAGACAACACGCACTCATCACTTCCATCATGAATGTGCAAAACACAAACCACACACTCACGTTCAACCCCTTCCCAGAAATCCACTGACGGACAGTTTGACCAGTATGACGGCATCCCGGAGGCGCTTTGAAGCGGCTGTGTTTATGTGATATGAGGGGGTGACGCGTCTGCCTGCCTTGTTGATTTTGAGCCGTGTTGCCGATTTTCGTGACAAAGTGTTGAAAGTTTTTGCTCGCTCTGAAGCCGCCGCCAAGTTGGAATTTCGGTTGGCAGCGCGCGGGTCTGCAGGTTCAGTATACGCCGTGTTATTCCATGTGAGCGTCGTCACGGCAACGCTACGTTTGGCGTAGTAGAGAGAGCGGCTACTGTTGCCGTTGCCTGGAAGCCGCGGCGCTGTTTGCCCAACTGCGGCCTTCACACTTATAATGCTGAATGTGCTTATTCTGCATGAGGCCTCCCATGTTACTGCCTGACCGTTTGTCAGCGGACCGCAGTTGTCCTGCTGCTACGGCTTATGAGAATCATAATTACTATGTAGTGATGGGAATAAAATAGATGCAGTGGCAGGGTCAGTTTGAAAGAGTTTTCAGCCAGTTGATGGAAAAGCGTTCATACAATTATATGCAGTAGGTTTTATTGAAACTGCATGCATGATTTACAGTAGTTTTGGATGCATCCATAAGAAAGTTTCAAAACTACAAACAAATTATGTTTTGGATCACTTTTTTTTTTTTTTCTCCCCAGTAGGAAACACGTTCATAAACATGTTTTTGTTTCCATTATAGCTGTGTAGTTTTTGACTTCTTAAAAACATTTTCCTTATTTTATAAACGTGATTTTGGGTTATTATATCAAGGATTGCTGTTTAAAGGATGTTGGTTTTACCATAAAATGTATTTTAATTACATGTAAATTTAAATATAAATTCAAGTTTACAAAGGGCAAACCTCCTTTTATAGTGCTTGAAAAACAGATTTAAATGTATACAGATGTGACGTCAAAATGTACTATATTCTCCTTAAACATAAATAAAATAAAATAAAATAATAATAAGAAGAAAATAAATAATAAAAAAAATTATATATATATATATATATATATATATATATATATTTATATATATATTTATTTTTTCTTTTCTCATTTCTTCTTGTTGGTGCATGTGAAATGTTCTTTGTCATACAGTGGGATATGGCATTATACATGCAATTTGTTCACAGTAAAGCATTTAAAAAGCTATTTTGTTATTTGAATTAAAATTTCAAATACAAACTATAATAGTATAAACAAAATATTATTATAAATTCTATTATAAATAGTCAAAAAAAGTCTTAGAAATAATATTTTATTTATTTATTAATAACATTTTCCTTATCTTATATATCAAGGATTGCTCTTTAAAGGATGTTGGTTTTACCATATTTTATTTTATTTTATATTTTATTTTCATATTATTTCATATTTATTAATGCCAGTTTACAAAGGGCAAGCCTCCTTTTACAGTGCTTGAAAAAGAGATTAAAATGTATATGGATGTGATGTCAAAATCTAAAAATAGTAAAGCAATTATAATGGCTACTATATGGTATTCCTTAAACATTTTCACATAAAAAAAAAAAAAAAAGATCTATCTATCTCTAAAATAGATCTATCTATCTATCTATACGGAAAATAACATACTTTTATAAACTCTAAATATTATTTATAATAAAAGTTTTTTTTTATATAGATTGTATCAATATTTTGACTATATGATTTAAATAAGATTTGTTAATTTAATTAAAATTTAAAATACAAGCTATAATAGTGTAATCAAAATATTATTATAAATTCTAAAACAAATTTTTATTATAAATAATATTTAGAATTTATTAAAATGTTTTTTCTTTTTTCTCCACCTTTTTTTCCCACCCATGTAATTGTTCATTTGACAGACGACATCACAATGCACAAATCATATTAAGTAATTAATATGTGGTCATTGCATGATGAAACAGTGAAACACTTTGCTAAACTTCCCCCTTTTTGTTCCACGAGAGAGAAATAGTCAGATGACTTAATAAAGGATGACTGATTTATTGTTATTGTGTAAAACACTCCTTTAAGTATGAAATTTAATGATGTATCCAGAGAAAGAGGAAACACCCAAATAGAGTGACGTCTGCATTGAATAAAACCACCGTAAATGTTAAAAACCTGAAAGAGAATACATGCATTTTCTAATTTGTACTCAAATATATGTATGAGTATAATTGAGCAGAAACTGAAAGTGGAGTGTATGAAAACAGGTGTGGAATGTGGAGTTGTGCTGTCTGAACTGCTGTCATGTATGTGTGAAACAGCACTGAAGGAGCTGCCAGTGTCCGTCCATAGTTATTTTTGAGAAGCCCAAGCGCTTCAAACGACCGGCATTCGGCCACACGGCATTCCACACAAACAGGGCAGAGCTTTGAAGCCCTCAACACACCAATAGCTCTCAATAGCTCTGTGCCAAAGCATAGTAAACTCTCATTTCTCTCTGCTTGTGCTCCATGTTGTTTTTCGACTGCGCTTGTTGTTCAAAATATATTTATTTTTATTTTGCTTCCTAAATAAGACACTTGTGGTGGTTGATATTTAAATGAATTACAATGACATAAACCGGCATGTAGATGGGCCGTGCACCAGGGTTTAGAACGGAGCTCCGGTATCTGTCTTCATTACTGAGTGTTTTCATTGCACTGATTGTATTTTTCAAGCTGTACTGCTCCTAAAACTCAACACGATCCAAAAGTGATTAACAGCTCAGTGGAACTTCACTGAAAGATCCAGACGACTAGGAATTCACAGAAATGTCATTTTAATAACTTCTCATTTCTGTGTATCAGTTTCTAATATGCTTTGTACTTTTTTTTTATGATTGGCTAATACAAATAATGAAGTCTTGTGTCAGTTTGTTAAGCCAGGCATCATGTTTAGTACTTTTTCTTAATCAAACGGCTTATTATTACTCATACTTGGCTCGTGATTTGATCAAACCTTTAATGCTAATTATTTAAATTTTGCACATAACTGCATATTTCACATTTATAGATTGCAAAAGTTAGCACTCAGTATATGGGTGAAAAAAAAAAAAAAGGTAGTTAGTTTTTAGTAGTTATGATAAGGACTAATGAAAAGATCTATGTCAGTGAAAGGGGAATAATGTTAATAAATAATATTTTTATGACCATATTTTGACATTTTAAGGATCCCTGTGTAACTAAAATGACACACAAGAGTTAAAATGCAGCAGATTTCATGTTCTAAGCTGTCAACAACTTTGTCGAAGTAATTTAAATGGTTGTTTTCGAGTTCTTTGGAGACCTCAAAATGCAATATGTTGATTTCAGACTCATAACCGGGAATATGTTGGTCTGCATGACCGATATTTGTGTCACATAATGATTAGAATTATATGTTGATTGGGCAACAAGTGTTGCAGTAAAGATTTGTTAGCATCATTTCTCAATAAACATGTGTTTTTCTTTTGTAGTCACGACGGGTAGTAATTGCACACAGGCACATACAGGCCGTTCCAGCGTTTACTTCCTGTTGTAGATTTAACTAGGGTTGCTGCAGCGGTTTAACGCTCCATTGATTGTGAGCACTGTAAATCCTGCTAAACACTTACCAACAGCACTCTGCATGCCACCGCTGTCCTGATGGATCTTAGTCACACCGGATACATGTGCTGCGAGTGAGTGTTCACTTATAATGAGTCACGCTGGCATTGATGTCATAATACTTTACGCACTCAGATTCATATTACTTACTTCAGGCTTTAGGCTATGCATGCAAATTTGATTTTGTACCCAGAAACGTCCCAAAATCTGCCTTTGAGGACGCCCATTTAATTTAATTTAATTTAATTTTAATGTAATTTTAGTGTTTTATTGTATTGTAATTTTTTAAAAATGTGAAAATGCTGAACTTTTTATTTTATTTTATTTTATTTTATTTCATTTTATTTTACTTTTAAATGTGAAAATGCAGAACGTTTGCATTTTATTTTATTATTTTTTTAAATGTGAAAATGCAGAACTTTTTATTTTATTTTATTATTTTTTTTTTAAAATGTGGAAATGCAGAATGTTTTTATCTAATTAATTTTATTTTTTATTTTATTATTTTTTTCAAATGTGAAAATGCAGATTTTTTTTTTTTTTTTTTTTTTAAATGTGGAAATGCAGAATGTTTTTATCTAATTAATTTTATTTTTTATTTTATTATTTTTTTCAAATGTGAAAATGCAGATTTTTTTTATAATGTGAAAATGCAGAATGTTTTTATTTTATTTTTTTTTTGTGAAAATGCAGAATTGTTTCTGTTAGTAGTAGGGTTATAAAACTATTTGTATATAAAAACAATAGTTTTAAAAGTCTATGCAATTTGAATAGCTTAGTATGTTTAAATAAATAGTAATATTTTAACTGTTTTTAGACACTAGTTTTTTTAATGCATTTTTTTTTTAAATAAACAGTATTTATTTATTTATAGTTTTATTTTATAAAAGCAATTAGACACTTGTTCTATAGTGAATATAGTCAGTCCGCTGTGTGTCGTGTGTAACGAACACCCTTTAATGTGACTGTTTTTTATTATGTACAACATGACATCTCATGTGTTATTGTATAAATCGTGCACGGCTATGTGTGCATGCTCTCTGACGGACTTTCCCGGATAACATATCCCATCATGCACTGTTCTGTTTTCTCGTGACCTCAACTGGGCCGCACGTACTGCATACGTGTTCTGGTAAAACGGCACTTCTCCCTGCCAGATGTGTAATGTTTGTTTTATGTTTTTTGTGATATGAGCACAGTTTGTTCAGGAAGCTGTGATGGTGCTCGGCGTAATACGCCGTTTTGTGTTCCTCCTCCTCCTGTCTCCTCTCGGCATCCAAACGCTCGTTCAGTCTCGGCCATTGACGTATACGGCTTAATGTTTCTGTTATGTGAGATTATGCAACTCTATGAGCTGCAGATGTTGTGAATGTGAGAGGCGATCATGACAGTCGAGTGCGGTTCTGCTTTGCCCCGTAACCTGACCGTAAAAAATAATCACTCCAAGACCCATCAGGCATAATTTTCCTCATAAAAGCTTTTCCTCTCGTCTGTCGTTCCCTCCAGAGAACACGTGGACGGCGCGGACGCGTTCTGCATCACGCAGACGTCATGCTGGTGCAGGTACAGCGTGCTGGTGGACGGCTGACTGACGTTGCTCAATCCACATTCACGTCTTGTTTTTATGAGAGTTTTCTGACTTCATTCTGTGGTTTCTCTATGTGTCAGTCAGTCGCACACGTCCACTTGAAGGGTCAATGGTTTAGTTTCTCTTGGCATATGGCTTTGTTACAAGATACTGACTTTATAGCCTGAACTACTTTCTTAATCACATAAAATTACAGCTCCTTTGAAATCGGCACGGAATGCAAAATCAAGTGAGTTGAGGAACCAAACTTGAACTTTTTGAGTTCAATAAGTCACCAGAGTCAAATTATCTAGTTTGGCTTGTGATGGTTTGGAAGCATCAGTTGGAATGACTTCAAAATAATAAAGTAAATCAGTAATGTGCATTATGATTTTATAGTTACTTTATATTTGTTTTCATTATAAACGCATAGAAAGGCTTTAAGCATAGAAACAATAAGTGTAATACTGCTTTAATTTTTTTTTTTAAATTTTTTAAAAAAGTTTTCTGTTTAATGTACTAGCATTTTTGTTTTTCTTTTTCTGAGCAAAAACCTTAAAAGTAGACTTTACTTACATTTAATGTGCTTTCTATGGACATAAAATCACTTTTGTTGTGACATAAAATTTCTTTTGATGCGGACATCTTAACGTCTTTGACCCATAGTTGGGTTACATTTTGGTGTTTGCATAAGAAAAATATATATATGAAAATAATTTTATATACATAGAAACATATTAAATGCAAGTAAAGTAAACTTTTGTGAAAACGTCAACATATGGTTGGACAAATATTCATAGTCATTCATTGTAACAGTTATTTATGTAAAAATAAAACTACATACTTGTTAAAATATATAAAAGAATACTAAAATTGTATTATATTTTAAATGATTAAAAAATTCTTGCTGACAAATGAGCAAAACCTAGTGGTTTGAAGGATTGTGGCAAAGATTGGTAAAGACTAAAAATGGCATTTAATTAGTATTTTAGGGCTGCAATGTCATTCTAAAATAATCTTTTAATATGATCTGAAATTAAAGCTGTATTACACTTTTATTGCTTTTTGACCCACCTATAAAATATGAGCACAATAATTTTGTTTGTTTGCTTGCTTATTAATGAATTATTAATTAATTAATTAACTATTTATTATTATTTGTTTTTAAATAACACATGTTAGGGCTGCAAACGTTTTTTTTCTTTTTTCATTTACATGTCCATTTGACAGACGCTTTTATCTAAAGTGACATACAGTGCATTCAAGTGTATAACCTTTATTTATTCATATATTAGTATGCCGATTAAAACCTGAAATTATTATTATTATATAAAATTATTATTTTTTTAAATGCAAATTTTTGTATGCATGCAAATTGATTTCTTTAGCTGTTACGTTGTCTCTCGCTGTCGTTTTCTGACGTCCAAACCTGTGTCCCGGCACAGTTGAAAACAAAGAATTTTGTTTTTGCACAATACGCAATGTTCCTAATTAGTGGAGAGAAATTTAATTTCAGTCTTATTAGTCTACAATGTGTTCTTCCAGTAGCTGTCAGGATTGTTTTGGTAATATTTGGCACACGTGAGATGAGCAGCAGTATTGTGTTTGGACAGCAGCGTGTTTTTCTGTCCTGTCCAGTTTTCCTTATGGTGGATTCATGAAGACGAACAGCAGCCGATGCCGGAGATTCCTGAAGATCTTCAGCTGATAACCTCAGATTCTTTACCATTGGTGTCATTATTCCATAAAGCCAAAGTGTGTAATTTCTGTAAAACATGTGCTAAGATAATGATTTTTCTTTTTTTTTTTTTTTTTTCCAAAGTGGTTTCCCGAATACTTTCTCCTGTCTGTCTTTGGTCAGACAAAACAGGTACTGGCCTAAACATATATCAGTGGTGAAGAAAAAGTTTTTAACATTCAAAAATGACATGCATTACCTTTCATTATGGCATTTTTAATATGCCAGTTATTTGCCTTACTGAATGGGTTTTTATTGGACAGCTGGGACTAGATTCCACATTTACAATTTCAAAGATCTCAACAGTGGTCAAAAATAGTCCACCCAAAAATTTACATTTGTTGAAAATGTGCTCCAAGATGTAGATGAATTTGTTTGTTCATCAGATTTGTAGAAATGTGTCATTCCATCACTGTCTCACCAATGAATCCTCTGCAGTGAATGGGTGCCGTCAAAACGAGAGTCCAAACAGCTGATAAAAACATCACAATAATCCACAAGTAATCCACACCACTCCAGTCCATCAGTCCACATCTTGAGAAGACAAAAGCTGAAACAAATCCATCATTAAAGGGAGACATTTCAGGCAGAAACACAGTTTTTTCATGCACCTGTCAAGTTTTGAGATTTTGGGCTTTTTGGTTTTTCATAAAGTGTCACTGTTAAGAGTTTCTTTTATAGCACTTTATCTATTTGTGTCAATAGATTTCAATTACAATACATATTTTTAAAAGCCGTTTTCTCAAAATTAGTTTTTCCTCCTACACAGAGCCATAAATCTCCACTTCAGTAGCACTTACACGCACCAATCTTTACATATTTATTCCTTTTATTCTAGTCTATATCCTATTTTACAAAGGGATTTGCTCATGTATAATTTGCTTGATTTTATACAACATTTTATCCCCCCCCCCCAAAACTGTAAAAATAGATTTTGTGTCTGTTCTAAGTATTTTCAGAACTTTTGAGTGACAAAATTAGATACCAAAAATTCCCTCTGTAAAAACATTTGACTCTAATATGTCAAAAAAAAAAAGAATTTTAAAACTTACTTAATCCAGTGTTTAGATTTTTGTACTAGAAATGTATGCAAATTAGCACATATTTAATTAAATAATCTCATTTGCATATTTAAACGTAAAATTTTTAGAAAACTTGTAATACAAAAAATGTTTGCAAAAATCACTGTTATCAATCAACTGAGTAAGTAAGGCGATAACTATTATTATTATTATTGTTTTTTTTTTACCCTATTCACCTGCGTTTTTAATTAAAATCCAAGTCCATAATCCATAATAACGCTTCCTTCAGTAAAAAAAGTGTGTCTCCTGTTGTCTCTCGCATCAAAATCCAGCCACATATTTGTTTTTAGAGCTGTTTTGGCTTGTAAACGGTGTTTGATCTGTGCAGATTTCTCTCCTGATTCGGACCAGACCACTTTTTCACTTTTCACTCGTATTTTAATTCAAAACATCTTAATGATAGATTTGTTTCTACTTTTATCTTCTTTTGTCATTAACTGATGGACTGGAGTGGTGTGATTTACAATATTGTGATGTTTTTTATCAGCTGCTTATACTCTCATTCTGACGGCACCCATGCACATCCATTGGTGAGCAAGTGATGGAATGACACATTTCTACAAATCTGATGAAGCAAGAAACTCATTTACATCTTCAGAGGCCTGCGTGAGCACATGTTCAGCACATTTTCATTTCAACTATGCCTTTAAGTTTTCAAGAGTTAGGTTTATTGTACAAATTGCAAGTATTGTGCAAGTTGCTTTGGACAGTAGCGTGTGCCAAATGCACAAGTTACCCATGAATTCCTGTTTGACGTACAACTTACGTTAGGGTTTGAGCTGTATTGGTTGGGGCAACTGTTTAGATTTTTATTAAAAGTGTTTAATATTTAAAGAGCCCTGCGGCGGGACTTGCGTAACATGTGTTGGGTCTGTACAGGTGGCATTAGGCTAGACTTTGCTCTAAAGGGACAAATATTTATCTGTGCCCATCATGGGTCTCCAGCGGGCCGCAGGTGGTGTGCACCTGTCCTCCAGACCACATTCCTGCCCTCCCGCAGCATCCGATGACGTTAGTCCTGCGCGACCACCCCTCGGGAAAACTAGCGCATGGTTTCCTGGATCGCTGGGATGTTTGTCTCCAGGCAACGCTGACATACACAATCCTTACATTTCTGACATTCACACAAAACTACTCAAAATAAAGTAATAAGCCAGGCGAGACGGTGCGCTACAGTGGTTTTACTGTGGTTGAGGGGTCATAAAGCAGACGTTTACCAATTTGTAACATAGTAAAATCAGTGGGTCGCCCAACCAGTATTTAATTGTTTATACAGTAAATGTTGTATAGATTTTTTTTCTTTTTTAAATGAGTTATTTTATATCAATATTTATATTGACTTCTTTCATAAATTGCATTGACTGCTCTAAAATGAGACACCAATGTTTCAGGAGTTTGGGAATAGAACACATTTTTTTGATAGCTGTTTTATTTCCTATTTGGGTTTATGCATATACTTTATTTTTTAAGATTAATTGTTTTTTCCAAGGCATTGTTAGATGCCAGTGTTTTCTGTCATAACTATGCAAACATTTGATTTCAAAACCACTATCATAGCCATTAAACTACACTGCCCTCCAAAAGTTTGGAAACGCCCTAGAAAAGTGGGGTTTTGGACAATATTGGCATGAATCCTTTTTAATTTGTGATAATTTTGCACT
>JAHKKF010537964.1:0-14645 GCA_019740295.1 Labeo calbasu
TTTGTATCTCACAATTCTGACTTTTTTATCGCAAATGCGAGTTTGTATCTCATAATTGACTTTTTATCACACATGCGAGTTTGTATCTCACAATTTTTAATCACAAATGCGAGTTAAATGCTAGTTTTTACCGCAAATGCAAGTTTGTATATCATAATTCTGACTTTTTTATCGCAAATGCAAGTTTGTATCTCACAATCCTGACTTTTTATCCCAAATGCGAGTTTGTATCCGACTTAATAACTCGCAACTGCATGCAATAAAGTTAGAATTTCGAGACATAAACTCACAATTCGGAGAGAAGTGGCAGAAATGGGCTTCCATATCAAACAGCTTTTTATTTAAACAAATGAGGCTGTGAAAGCAGACTTGTGAGTAGACGAGTTTACCTGTTTGGTGTGATGACATTTAATGTCCTCGACAATTTCTGTAGTCCCATTTAGCCACTTGTTAGCAACTGTCGTTTTCTAGACACTGTCATTTTATGTCATAGAATTACATGAGAAAATATCTCCACAGACCTTATTTCAGACATTTACCAGAAACCCATTTGAAAAACTCGCTGACGCATCCGGAAGTGCTACAATGTTCATTTCCAGGTTCTGCCCTACAAATTGCGTCATCCTTCCAGCACTGTATAAGGATAATGATGTCTCCTTTGATCCCTTTAGATGCCAATTTCACATTACAACATGTTCTGCCACCCTGTGTGCAGGATTCAAAAAGGCAATTTACTGAAAAATAAGCTAGACACATAAGCCTAACAGAGACTTTTAGCTTGATCTGAAAGAAGAAACAACAGCCGTTCAGAACATTTCAGAAGTGTGCTACCATCAGGAAATCTCTCTTATGTGTGTCCAATAACAGCCGCCAGCCTCTTTTAGAGGTGAGTGGGTGTGTAGTGTGTTGACTGGACCCTGTTAGGGCGCCGACACAAAGAAGCAAATGCGCATGGAGCCCGAGGCGTCCGTTCTAAAGTTAACCGGTGCTCTTTCTGTCTCCGGCGTTCTGCGCAGCGCCGGGAGATGCTCCAGATAAGGAAATGAATGAGTTTGTCTTGCCCCGTGTTTCATCAGTATGTTGCCTATTGTTCCTGGTAGATCAGTCATCTTGCTATCGGTTCCCCTGGAGACTTTCTCTTTATTCCACAGTCTCAGACCAGATTTTCTCTTAGCCGAGGCCATGTTTTTCAATACGATTGCGGGCCTGTACTGAAGTCAGCAGAGACAGGATGGGACTCTGATAAGTTGATTGTTGCCTTTTGTGAAGGATGTTGCTGACTCCTAATTCTCAGCTTTCCTGTGCTCCTGGATTACATCAAAATAGATTGGATTATAGGTATTGCTTTTCCAGGCCTTGGCTGAATTATGTACAGTAGATCTCATTGGCCAGATTTGATGAAGTAATGTGAGAACTGTGCTGTCCAGTTTCACTTACACTCTTACACCTGATATTAACACATTTAGGTGTAAATGTGATGCAAGGATCGCTCAAGCACATTTTGAAGGTGAAAACGCATGTGACCACATTGCATTTGTATTGCAAGTGCTAATCTATGCTAATGTGTCTCTGGATAGCAGCAAAAGGCTGCTTACTCATCTGTCAGTCAGCCATTAATCAACCACAGCTGCTTGTCCTAAACAACAATGGACTTTCTGCTTGAAACATCATGATTTGGGGTAAAAAAAACAAACAAAAAACTGCTTTATTTTATGTTATATATATATATATATATATATATATATATTTACCTTTATGTAAAAAAAAATGTTTTTTTTGTTTTGTTTTGTTTTGGGTTTTTTTTGCCTTCATTTTAAACAAATGGTTTTTGTTTTGTTGTTGTTTTTTGCCTTTGTTAAACAAATGGTTTTTGTTTTGTTTTTCATGTTTTTGGTTTCTGTTTTTGGTTTTATGATTTTATTTTATATTACTTTATATTCTGTTATTGTTATTATCTTTTTACCTTAATGTTAAACACCTTTAAACATGCATTAACACACTGATGTAATGATTGACTTTTAATTTAATTTAATATAATTTATTCTTTTATTTTATGTTTTTTTTTCATGTTAAATTTTGTTTTGTTTTGTTTTGCCTTTATGTAAGACAAATGTCTTTTTTTTGTTTGTTTGATTTGTTTTTGGGGTGTTTTTTGCCTTTGTGTTAAACAAATGGTTTTGTTTTGAATTGTTTTTTTAGTTTTTTCCCCTTTATGTTAAAGAAATTTTTTTGTTTTGTTTTGTTTTATTTTGGAGTTTTAATTTAATTTAATTTAATTTAATTTTTTTAATTTTTTTCTTTTATTTTATGTTATTTTTTCTTTTTAATGTTATGTTTTTTTTTTTTTTTTGCCTTTATTTAAAACAAATGTTTTTTGTTGGTTTGTTTGTTTGTTTTGTGTTGTTTTATTGTTTTGATTTGTTTTTGTTCTTTGTTTTTTTTTTTTTTTTTTGCCTTTATGTTAAACAAATGGTTTTGTTTTGTTTTGATTTGTTTTTTGTTTTTCCCACCCTTTATGTTAAACAAATGTTTTTCTGTTTTTTTTTTTATTTTTTTTTTATTTTTGTGTTTTTGGTTTCTGTTTTTGTTTTTTTGATGAATATATTTAATATTACTTTATATTCTATTATTAATATTATTATTAAATGTTGTATTTTGTTTTTATTTAGCTTTTTACCTTAATCTTAAACACCTTTAGCACACACTGATGTAATGATTGAATGATATTTTATTTTATTTTATTTTATTTTATTTTATTTTATTTTATTTTATTTTATTTTTGTTTGTTGTGTAATTTTTTATTTTATTTTATTTCTGCTTGTTGTGTTATATTTTATTTTATTTTTGCTTGTTGTGTTATATTTTTATTAGATTTGTTTGTTTTTTTTGCCTTTATGTTAAACAAATGTTTGTTTTGTTTTGTGTCTTGGTTTCTGTTTTTGGTTTTATGATTTTATTTTTTGTCTTTTTTATTATTATTATGTTATTTGTATGTATTTTGTTTTCTGTTTTTGTTTTTTACCTTACTTTTAAATACGTCTAAACATGCAGCAACACACTGATGTAATGATTGACGTATCTAGTCATGTTATCAGAGACTGTCTCCTCGAAATCCGATCACAGGTCACAGGAGGCACATTTGATATTCGTGTACCAGTGCGATCTGTCTCGTCTGGCCACTTGTGATTGAATCCCCTGAGACGGATGTTAATACCAGGTGTAACAGGGCTTTAGGTCAATTATTTGAAGACAATATGAGCTCAGCTGTACTGGAGATGTACAGGCAGCACTTGATTCTGCTCACACAGTCACGGACGACCAAAAACCTGAATAACGTCTACTGACCACATGGGAATTTATTATTTGGTTATAATTCTTTGAATACGGGTAAACAATTATTCTGCTATGTCTAACAAACAGCTTTTTTCTCATTGCATCAATTATGTAGCCCGAGGGTGTGAAGATGCTGAAACGAACGGAGTGGAATTGTAAACCTAACGTTCCTCAGAGAGTCAAAACAAACATCTTTAGCGCTTCAGCTAATTTTGTAGTCTTATCTGGATGTTTATCACTATTCTCAATATACGGTCACGAAATGTGTCTGTTTGGAAAACACACTAAGTGTGTTTGTCTGCATACGCCTTAGTTTTATAGAAATGTCTTCTTTCAGTTTAAGTTGTCAGGAAAAACTTACTCTTTTGAATACGTAATTGTGATTGGTCCATTATGTGGTTAGATATTTTTATAATAACTGATAAACCATATAATTGCCTGTGTCCAGGCAACCGATTTCCTCCATAGCTTTGCTAGTTTCATGTCTCTCATATTACTGTGTGGTCTCTTTCTTCCCACAGAATGAAATAATTTCACTCAAATCAATATTTCATATCTCTATATTTATTTATTTAATAAGTAGCTGGATAATAAGAGGATAATGTGCAGTCAGCAGGACATTTTCACACAATAACACATTACAGGGTGAAACATGTCTTATTATCCTGTCAGGATTTATTTTGGGGTAATGACTTAGTGACTCGTATATATTCGTATATATTGCATTTCCACGACTTTCAGAAAGAGGAGACAAATATGAAGAGATTAATTGCAGCAGTCAGAAGAGGGAAAGATTTACAATGACTCCCTCAGCAGCTGTATGAGAATCCTCCTTTCAGTTTTTTTATAGTTTCTAAATATAAAAATATTACAGAATATAACATTAAAAAGTGTATAAATCACATTTTTCTGAAGAAACATTGTCCACATTGTTCAACTTACAGCGGGAGTCCACGTCTCTCTCGTCTCCCCTGAAAAATGAAAAAATAGTTAAAAGTTAACTATTAAAAAAGAATAGCAGAACATAAGTTCGCAAATAACATACAGTTAAAGTCAAAAATTTACATACACCTTTCAGAATCTGCCAAATTTTCCAAAATACATGTTATTTTTGATTTAGCACTGACCTGAATAAGATATTTCACATAAAAGATGTTTACATATAGTCCACAAGAGAAAGTAATAGTTGAATTTATGAAAAATGACCCTGTTCAAAAGTTTACATACACTTGATTCTTAATACTGTGTTGTTACCTGGATGATCCACAGTTGTTTTTTTTTGTTTGTTTTTTCAGTGATAGTTGTTCATGAGTCCCTTGTTTGTCCTGAACAGTTAAACAGCAACATTTCTGTGTATTTGAACCCTGTCCAACAATGATTCATATGCAACTATTACAGAAGAATTCAAACGCTCACTGTTGCATCAACGATGCATTAAGAGCCAGGGGGTGAAAACTTTTGGAATTTCAAGATTAGGGTAAATTTATTTATTTTGTCTTCTGGGGAACATGTTGAGTAGTCTTCTGTAGGGCAGTACTAAATGAAAAAAAAAGATATTTAGGCAAAATAAGAAAAATGTACACATCCTCATTCCGTTCAAAAGTTTTCACCCCCCAGTTCTTGATGACACCGTATAATAATCAAGTGAAGGGAAACTTTTAAACGCGGTCATTTATGAATTCAAATGAATTCATTTTCTCTTGTGAACTAAACATCTTTTATGTGTAATATCTTATTCAGGACAATGCTAAACAAAAAATAACATGCATTTTGTATGATCCCTCTTATTTTGGTAAAATAATGAACATTTTGCAGATTCTGCAAGGTGTGTGTACACTTTTGACTTCAAGTGTAAATGTTAATTACTTAAAAATGCTAACTTGATGAGATTCATACTTGGCTTTACTAAATAGAATATTGATTACATTGTTAATGTAAAAAATATAAAATTGTTTTCATTTTCTGATAGTGTAAGTAATGTTTATTTAAATAAGAAAGTGTGACTGGGACATGAATTTACATTTGATTTAAAATGTAAATTTCATTTCAGAACACCACCGCACACCACTGATTCAACCGTTTTTTTTTTTTTAACTGCTTATTTATTCAGCTACAAAACATCTGATGTCTTTATAAGTGAGTCATTAATCACTAGTTCAGCTGCTGTGAATGAGTCATTGAATAATCCATTCAACCGATTCTGTTTTTTCCCCATTTATTTCATGAACTAAACACTTTGAGTTGCTCTGAGATGTGCAATATTGTGGGGGTTGTTTAGAAATGTTTTCACTTTCTAGAGACTTCCATAGTAACTGTGAACTGATGAAGTACATGCGGTTAGCCTGCTATGATGTTTGTTGATTCCGTAGTGATATACGCAAGTTGAAAACAAACCTTACAGCAGCACAGATTTATGGTGTGGTATTAAATGTACAGACTGTACAGGAGCTGTTGAGCTTCAGCATTCATCTCGGAATGTGCTGCTGTGGCTCACTGACCTTGAGTTCAACTCCTGCAAACCACATTGATCAGTTATGCCTTTTCTACTCGCCTCTTGTTCTGACGTAGTGAAGAGGGCTGTAATGTTTTATATGAGGTGGAATCTTATTCTGCACCTTTTCAAAGACCTTTGTTAGAGTGATTTTATGCTCTCACACACTAATTATTCCCTCTCTCTCTTTTTCTCTCTTTCCTAATGGATCCTGCACCTGATTTATATCTTCCCCCTTTGGCTGGTTAAAGGTAAGTCTCAGTTCCACCTCACAATTTTTTACTTAAGCGAATAAGTGTCATATTCAAAAGCTATGCTGATCACACAAGGGAAGGCGAACAAAACGATGCATTACGCACTGGCGCTGAGGAAATAAAACTGAATTACAGTGTATGTTACATGCTTTATATTTCCTTTGTATTCTTTCTTTCCAATAGTACATGCTTATTTCTTACTGTTGAAAAGAAGCTGTTGTTAAAGTGAAGGAATATTGTACTTGGTCCTACTGACTGTATTATCGAATAGTCGTATTCATCAACATGCCACATACAGAGTCATGAATTCATAAATAACCAGCAATCCAATATAACCAACAATCGTCTGCTGCGTTTGCCAAACAGACCCGTATTGGCTATAGACAAGAGCTAAAGCTTTGCCACAAAAACAACACAGTGACTTCATTTTCAGCTCTGGCTCTGTTTGTTCACATGCTTGTCAGGTCTTCCTGCTCTCATCAGACAAAAAATAAACAATATTATACTGACACAAAGGCAGGACTCAATTAATTCTGATGCAAGAGAACAGAAAAGATGAGAGGAGAATGTGAGAAGGGAAATATGGCTCCCGCTTTGTTCCTTATCTCCCAAATGCTTGCCATAGCGGCCCTGTCTCTAATCTCCTCTTTGTTTCTCCCTTTTTGTCTTTCTATTCATTCTCTCTCTTTATCTACAGTTTAGGAAAATCTGTACGAAAAGAGAGCACATTGCAACTGTGAAATTCAAATAAAAAAAAGCAAACACAACGTTTTGCCCACAGGGATATTCCAGTCTCTATAGGGTTTTTTTTAGATTTTTTCAAGCGCCAGCTCACGATGGAGTAGGTGTCTGGTTTTGAAGTCAGGTAAAGAGAAAGCCGTAGCCAAAGAAATGCTTCCCTCCCCAAGCCTTTTGTTTCTCCATCATGACTTGCCATGATGAGCACTTTGTTCACCCACAGTCTGTGAAGCAGAATGCTGTTGTAGTAATTAGACCACGTCAGCCTTTACTGTACTGGCTGCGAAACCCAAGACGTTCTCCAAGCTTTTCCTAGCGCTGTGCCATCAGTTTTGGCATCAGTTTCCAGCATTAAAGGTGCAGTTCACCCAAACATGAAAATTCTGTCATCATTTACTCACCCTCATGTTGTTCCAAACCTGTATTAGTTACGTATGTGCAACACAAAAGAAGATACAGTACCTTGCGAAAGTATTCATACCCCTTTTTTCATGTTTTATGTTTCAGCCTTATGTTAAACTGCTTTAAATAACTTTTTTTCCACATCAATCTACCCTCCATACACCATAACGACAAAGCACAAAACAGGTTTGTAACAACTTTGCAAATTTATTAGAAATAAAAACTGAAATGATTGAAGTCTTTATACCCATTCTGGGACACTTGGAATTTAGCTCAGGTGCATTCATATCGCTTGTAGATGTTACTACGCTTCGAGTGGAGTTAGCCTGTGGCAAATTCATTTGAATGAGTATGATTTGGAAAGGCACACACCTCTCAATAAAAGGTCTAACAGCTGAAAATGCATATCAGAGCAAAAACCAAAGCCCTGAGGTCAAAAGAACTGTTTGTAGAGCTCAGAGACAGGATTGCATCAAGGCACAGATCTGGGGAAGAGTTCAGAAAACATTCTGCTGCTTTGAAGGTTCACAGAAGCATGTTGCCTTTATTATCCATAATGGAAGAAGTTTGGAGCAACTAGGACTCTTCCTAGAGCTGGCCTCTTGGCCAAACTGAGTAATTGATGGAGAAGGACCTTGGTTAGACTGGTGACCAAGAAGCTGATGGTCACTATAGTTGAGCTCCATGATCATTTATGCAGATGGGAGAAACTTACAGAAGGACAAACATCACTGCAACACTCCATCAATCTGGTCTTTATGGTGGCATGGCCAAACTTAATCCTCTCCTCAGCAAAGACACATGAACACACACTTGGAATTTGCAACAAAGCACCTAAAGAACTCTCATATTGCGAGAAGCAAGATTCTTTGGTCTGATGAACCTCAATTCCAAACATCATGTATGGAGGAAACCAGGAACTGCTTGTCACATGCAGAGTACCATCCCAAAAGTAAAGTGTGGTGGTAGCAGCCTCATGCTGTGGGGCAGTTTTTCAGTGGCAGGGACTGAGGGACTCGTCAGAGTACAAGGAAAGTTTAACACAGCAAAATATAGAGACAACCTTGATGAAAACCCAGTCCAGAGCATTCAGAAGCAGGGCAGAAGGTTCATCTTCCAACAGGACAGCGACGCTGGCTTATAGACAACTCTGTGAATGTCCTTGTGTGGCTTGAACTCAATCAGACATTTCTGGAGAAAACTTGAAAATATCTGCCAGCCCCCTTCCAAGCTGACAGAGCTTAAAGAGGTGCAGATTTGAGGCGAAGAATGGCAGATAATTGCCAAGTGCAGATGTGCAAAGTATGTCGCATCATATCAAAAAGACTTGAGGCCGTAAAGGTGCTTCAGATAAGTACTGAGTTAAGGGTATGAATACTTATGCAATGTGCTTAATTTGGTTTTTTGTTTTTAATAAGTTTGCAAAGTTATCACTAATCTGTTTTGTGCTTTGTCATTATGGTGTATGGAGTGTAGACTGACATGGAAAAAAGTCATTTAAAGCAGTAAGGTTGCAACATAATAAAAATAAAGGGGTATGAATACTTTCGCAAGGCACTGTATTTTGATTTGTTTTTTGTGCATATTATCACTGCGACTGGTGCTTCCCCTTAGCAAATTTGGTATAGTTGTAAAGCGCAGCATTCCAGCTTTGTGAATATTCATAGCGAATCTCCATGGCATGAGTCTGAACCAGCGAAATGTGATGTTCAGACCCATGCTGAAGTAAACAAAACGTGCTGACTGAAACATTCGAAGAAAGCACATAAAGACGCGTCTCTCAGACACTGCGCAATTCCGATACGCACGTATACACAGAATTACAGTATTTCAAAATATCTGTCTTGGCGAGTGAGTGAACATGTGGTTAACTGTTGGGGAGAAAAATCTGATGTGTAACGTTAGATCCGTGCATTACAGTAGGTCTTAATATATGGGCCGTCTGTCTCATTAACGTTAATCAAACAATAAAAGAAAAGAGGGAATCACTCACTGCTCTTGATTAAACTGCTTTTGTAGTTTTAAAACTTGTTTATTTGCAATGAATACACTAAAGTGATTTTTATATTTGATTAGCCTCTTACTTGAATGCTTCTGCACTATTTAATTTGTTTCATTCTTATATTTGTTCTATTGTCTATTTTGCTCTAATTTTTAGTATTTTAGGCTATATTGCTATTTTTATTATGGAAAGAAGAGGAGGAAAAGATGATTTTGCTTTGGAACGATCAAAAAACTGAAGCTTGATTTTTCTCAAAATTGACCTTACTGAGTTCAAACAGGTTTAGCTCAGCCTTTGTTTTTTTCTTTTCTTTTTTTTTGGCCGACTCGAACAAATCATACATATTTTTGAAAACTTGCTCATTGTGACTTACAGCACAGGTCACATATGCATTTTAATTATTTTACTGAGTCTTTAAATGGCTATTAAATTTATCTTTTCCAAATTGTAGGAACTGGAGAAACTTTATTATCTATTTTTGTTGGGTACCTGGACATTGTTGAATTCCAAGAAACAAACAAATTGGCTATGGCTGCTAAAGAGACATATTCCACAGATATTAAGTGTTTCAAAGTCTATATGACATCAGTGGTTCAACCATAATTTTATGAAGTTGTGAAAATACTATTTGAGCTTCATAAAATTACGGTTGAACCACTGATGTCGCATGGACTGTTTTAGTGATGTCCTTACTACCTTTCTGGGCCTTGAACGTGGCAGTTGCATTGCTGTCTATGCAAGGTCAAAAAGCTCAAAAATATCTTAATTTGTGTTCTGAAAATGAACAAAGGTCTTACGGGTATGGAACGACATGAGGATGAGTAATTAATGACAAAATTGTCATTTCTGGGTGAAACTATCCCTTTAAGATATCGCCATCGACCATCGAAATACCTATATTTGTTGTTTTGGACTCCATTTTTATTTGTTGTATGGACAAAAACTCTTCAAAATATCTTTTTTGTTCCACAAGAAGATATTAAGTAATACTAGGTTTCGTTTTGGATGCCCATTTCCACTCAGTATTAATTGGACGACATCAGACTGGGTCCAGCTTTAAATCTTAATGTCATTAAACTTTTGAGAAACCGACTTGAATTTTCAGTTTCAGACTAAGAGTGTTTTTACAGCGTAATGACTGCATCAAAGGTGCATTTGTACATGTCCATTTGAAAACAAGAGACGCTGATGGTGCTCGACTGAATAAGCAGATACGGACCACAGCAGGCAGTTACTGCGGAGCATTTGAAGTTTATTGAATCCCTGGATTGCCTTTGATGTGTAGGCTTTGAACACAATTCCAATCTGTATTACATAAATGGTTATTTGGTGAAAGATATTGCAGTAGCAGCTGGAGCGATAGCAACTCTTGACCCAGACGTGACCCCTGTGGGCGTTAGTACTGTCTTTGTGTGGCAGAAATCATCTGATATCATTAAGCAATTCCCTAGTTGTGTTTTTGCCTTTTTTTTTTTTTTCGTATTGGTGCCAACTGTACGCTTGACGCCCATAGCTTCAAAGGATGATTGCTAGATGATGAAATTGAAGAAAATACTACAAGCAAGAAATAAATATTTAAAAATAGCTTTTTGCAAAAATACCACTAGTCTCCTCCTCCTCCACATTCCCAGAATTTACGTTACAGTAGGAGAATAAATACAAAGCTGTAATGTATCCTAATAATGAGACGCCGAAGAGAATATAACATCCCTCAGCTGGTTGCCTTCAACCTCCGCCACGTTAAGCTGTTTTTCCCAAAGCTCTGCTCTCGCATCCTATTCATAGTAGGATTACAGGCGTGCAGGAGGGACGGCACAGGAGGGAGCAGGATGGGGAGGGGGGCAGATGTTGCTATAGAAACGGTCCGGCAGGGAGGGATGAGGATGGGTGGGGGGCGGCGGTGGGCGTGACCGTCGCGGCAGCCGCTCCGTCATCGAGCTGACAGCGTGAGGCCCTTTTTTTAAGCTAACCGCTGCATGTGGAGCAAAGCTTTTCTTGTTCCACCTTTCTTGCTTTCTCTCGAATCATCCCGACTCCACCTCCTCCCAATCATCCGAGGGCAAACCGACCTCTGAGCTGTGAAGAATAGGTAGAGATATTAAAAACAGATGGCAGTGGTGTGTGCACATGGACCGGCTGAGCTGTGATTGACAGCTTTTCATGCTAGGTTGGGCCATGTGTGTGTGTTTGTGATTTGTCAGGATAATCTGTTTAGGATTGCACAGGCCTTGTGTGCCATGTTAGGTGTCTCCCAGATCAGCCTACGCATAGAAGAGGCAATCTCCAAAACTGCCTCTATGGCAACTGAGGAATTAGCACTCCTGGAAAATTGCTCGGAGAAAATCAATTAGGATTTTTAGACTCCTGGCAAACACTAGAAGACGGTTTGGAGACTAAACCTCCCAAGTACAGTTAATGCACCGCCTGCTATTGCTCTGAAATATTTGATTGGAAATAGCCTGCCTGGATTGACAGGCGCTCAATATGCAACAAAAGTTTTAAGTGCGCTTGAGAGTGATTTTGGCAGCCATAGCGGCTTCTGTTTTCTACTCATCAGACCATAATCATAAAAAATAAAGGCCTGCAGGCCTGTAGCTCATCACAGAGTAGACAAACTGTTCTCTGTGAGACAGATGAGATGTCTGTTTTGCAATATCAGATAGTATCTCTCCAACTGGTAGGCAGACTTTATTTTACATTCCCTGAGATTGCAAGGAGAGTAAATAGAGCCAAAATGGTTTCTGATAGGAGACCGGATAAGAATCAGAATTGGGGGATATTTGAATGATTTGGAGACTGTACCTTCAAATAATAAAAAAAAGTTGGGGATGAAGAAATGCAGGTATCCTTTCAGTCATGCCAAGTTGAAATGATTATTCTTTAGGTTTTCATTTTGAGCTTTCAGTTGGTGGTATTGACAGTACAAAGAAACTTATCTATGATTGCACCAGTACTTTGTTAAAAAAAAAAAGAGAAAAGACTTATCTGTTATCGCCCAGTTGTGCTGTTGATGTGAGTTTGGCAAAGCGTGTATTGACAGTTGGGGTCTTTGGCTGTCTCGTTCATTGACAGGATGAAAACCGAGACAAACCGACCACAGATTTGAGGTTACAGACAGGGCACAGAATTTTGTTTAGCTCCGTTCTGCGAACGAAAGGTGCATTGCTTAGTATCGACATCCATTCTAAAACTTCAGTTTATAAATGGAAAAGATGTAGGTTTAACCATTTGACTCTTAAAGAAATAGTTTACCCAAAAATGGAAATTCTGTCATTAATTACTCACCCTCGTGTCATTTTAAACCTGTAAGACCTTCATTCATCTTCAGAATATAAATTAAGATATTTTTGATAAAATCTTTTGAGCTTTCTGACCCTGCATAGACAGCAACGCAACTGACATGTTCAAGGCCCAGAAAGGTAGTAAAAACATCTTTAAAATAGTCCATGTGATGAGAGTACTACGTGCATGCGAATGTGCGTTGAAGACTGACAAATTGTTAAATAAAGTCGTCATTTTTGCTTGCTTTGTGCACAAAAAGTGTTCTCATAGCTTCATAAAGTTGAACCACCGATGCCACATGGACTATTTTAACGATGTCCTTACTACCTTTTCGGGCCTTGAACGTGTCAGTTGTGTAGGGTTATAAAGCTCTCGGATTTCATCAAAAATGTCTTAATTTGTGTTCTTAAAGAGCAGGTCATATGGTATTTTAAAGTGTCCCTTACAACATGTTTAAATGCATCTAAGGTCAGAAAACATTGTAATTTTCTCAGAATATACGTCTATACATAGTCATTTCTCAGTGATTCAGAAACGATTCGTTCTAACATTTCTGAGCGTAAGGTCTGTAAACCCCTCCCTTCCATAAGCCTACTCCACTCTGATTGGTCAGCTGGCCAAGCCTGTTGCGATTGGTACAGAGAGGAGTGCTTAAACAAGTTAGTTGCCAAGTCTATGGTTGTTTTTGATGTGCGCAGGTTGAAGCAACCCCAATAGCGTTATATTTAGCCACCGGAATGTGAATTTACCAGAGGAACCGTGACAAGAAACACGTATTTCACACCCCAGAACGCGATTTTTAACGACGGTGGACTTGTTAGCCGAGTGCTAACGTGACTGATGAAACAACATAGTTTGTAAACCAAAATATGTCTACATTCTTTACACAAGTAATTAGAATAACGACAGTCTAGATTAATCAACACATTCTTAGGAAATAGTGGGTTCACAGCGAATTATCAGAACTATTTCAGTAAGACAGTAATATTGTGGCTTACCTGGAAACCTAAAGCTGCACTAGGTATACATCAGTTAGCACAAACAACTTGATATTTTGAGCACTCAGTTGGAAATATACACATAACGTGTCAATCATACTTACAGGTTGTGGTTTGGACATACTTGTTGGTCCAAATAAAGAAAATTGGAAGCCAAAGAAGATAAAAGCCAAGATTAGAGGAGCAGTCCTTGGTAAAATGATGAGTACACAACAAAAGCATCAAATTGTGTTGTGTATTGTTGTGGTATTGTGAATGAATTTCAAATTAATTTGAACCACTGCTCTAGTACGGGTTATAAATGATCTCCTTCTTTCTTGTGATTCGGGCAACCTTTCCATACTCTTATTACTTGACCTTAGCTCAGCTTTTGGCACTGTCTCTCATAAGCTACTACTCATGCGCCTCTCAGAGATTGGCATCTCAGGAGCTGCGCTAGCCTGGCTTTCCTCCTATTTGATGGATAGACAATATTATATCACCATGCGTAACTACAAATCTCCCGTTGTCCCTCTTAAATTGGGTGTCCCACAGGGCTCAGTTCTAGGTCCATTATTATTTATTATTTACATTATGCCCCTTGGACAAATTATTCGTAACTATGGTTTTCAATACCACTGTTATGCTGATGATATTCAGATATATACTTCTTGCCGACCTGATTCTATTCACCAGACTACTGCGCTAGTGTCGTGTCGATGAGCTAAAAGCTTGGCTTAGCTCCAAGCTTGAATCTGACAAAAACAGAAATTTTAATTGTCGGCCCCCCAACTGTAACAAAAAACATAACTAATCCCCCTAGAATTAACCTCGAAGCTACATCAATTCTTCTTTCTGCCACCGTCAAAAACGTAGGTATCATCCTTGACTCTTCACTAAATCTAGACGCTTATATTAGCAAACTGTCCAAAGCTGCATTTTTTCAATTACGGCGTATTGCCAAACTCCGTACCTTCGTGAGTCCAAAGGATGCTGAATCACTAGTACATGCATTTATCACATCTCACCTTGACTACTGTAATGCTCTTTTTTCTGGATTACCAGCAGGCTCTGTCTCCCGTTTGCAACGTATTCAAAATTCTGCTGCAAGAATGTTAACGTATACCAAACGGTCTGTTCATATCACTCCTATTCTTTTTAACCTC
>JAHKKF010537967.1:3763-16190 GCA_019740295.1 Labeo calbasu
TGATTTTTGCAGAGCTCATTTTGACAAGGTAAAAAGGGTGTTGTTTTACACAACCATTGAGAAATTTTAACCAAAGTATATTACAGACTTTTCATTAAGACCCTAAGAATCATATCAACTTCTGGAAAATGGGCATCCGAAGACCCCTTTAACGAGTCATCATATTTTCAAATCTTCTGCCTGTTACCGATCTATGTCACTAGGTAACATATTAGCATAATCCCCGCCTGCCCAGAAAATACGAACAACCTGACCTGCCCGCATACACTTCTGCTAGTTAGTGTGTTTACATCATGTCAAGAAGATGCTGAGTTCTGTGCTGCGAAAGCAAGTTTGCTTTGTTTTCATTGCCGAAAGATGATGTAAAGAATCTGAGGTAAAAAAAAATTGTTCCCCACGATACCACAGCAATACAATTCATACCACATACAAAGTTTAAACTTATCGTTGAGAAACGTCCTGATCCAGTCGTGCTTGCTATTGAGTTTCTGGTTAAGCGACTGCATTGGTATCATCCTCTGACTTAAATTGATAAGGTAATATCGATGCTATTTTTTTTACCTTATAGCCTTTTTAACCTTATATATACCTTTTTTACAAATAACCCTCCAGAGCAAAACATTAATTACGGTAATGAGCGTTTCGTTTCCGATACGCATTGTGTGCAGAAAGACCAGTCACAACAGACTTGGCCAGCTGACCAATCAGAGCAAAGTAGGCTTGTGGAAGGGAGGGGTTTACAGACCTTGAGCTCAGAACTGCTTCGAATGAATCGTTTCAAAATCTTTGAGAAATGACTCTAACATTAAATGTATATTCTGAGAAAAATACAATGTTTTCTGACCTTACTCCAACACAATATTAGGACACTTTAAAATACCATATGACCTGCTCCTTAAAAATTCTATAAAACTTTGAATATTGCTGTGTTATTGAAATATTAACTACTAAATTTGTGCGTTCTCTTAAAAAGACTAAAAAAAATCTTGAAAAAAAGAAACCCTAAATCGAAGAAAACCTTTCCTCTTTCCTTGAAGCCTGTATATATAATGCATTAAAATAAAGGTATTCATAATGCACGATAATGCATTTATAATGCCCAATAATAGACCTTATAATCTTGCATAAATATAATACTTATCTTTCTCGTGCTTATATAAAATAAGAGCTTTATGTAAGGGCTAATGTATTACATATTAAATCTCAACAGCAGGATCAGGACCCCTGAAGCGGTTTATTTTGCGACTGACTGCACATAATCTTTCCTATTACATGGCTATTTACCAAATAAATAAATAAATGAACATAAAATACTGATTTGAGTCAATTTTGTGTGTGAGAAGGAGACATAGGGGCAGCTTTACTAATAGCTTGCACCAGCACAACCCCTCTTTTGGCGTTAATGGCATTAAAAAAATACTGTCAGGATTTACTAGAGGCACGCAATGAAAGATTAGCGCTGAAAAGGTGTGGACAGTTATTTTTGCGGCTAACTTTATTGCACATGCATTTGTAGGAGTTTCCTTTCAGACGCAAAATTTATGGGAGGAGAGTATTTAAACAAGTCATGCAAGGTGATTTACTAAGGTTTATGATAGTCAGTATACTGGTGTTTGCACCAAAAAAGCATGCTTTAATCTATTCTGTGGCTGTGTTAGTAGATTAAACGTACCTGATTGTCATCGGCGCTGCTTATTTGCTCTTAGATTGCGTCTGCGTCTTTTTTAGTTTGCGCATTGTCAGTAGATCACCCACAGAACTTTAAACTCCTGTCTGCGAATTTATGCAATTGTGCTCTCACGTTAATTTGCTGTATTTACCAAATCTGGCACCTAAAGACATGACAACTTGGTTGCTGGGAAAATGGAACAGTGGTCAGTTATGCAGTTCAAAAATATTTGACTGCAAAATTTTGCATTAATACCTTGCTTAATTCATGAAAACACCTGATTAACTTTGCATTGCATTTGTTATTGTGTGCTCTTTTGTGTGATACTCATAATCAGTATCTGCTTGTTAAGGAATGCTGTTTCCTGGCCCAAGCCTGTACTCATTTCACTTAAGAATACCATCTCAACAGATGTTTATGAGCACAATTTATTCATATTACACATTTAAGCTAAACATTTAAAAACAAAAACAGTCTCCATGTTCACAGCATCCCAGACACAAATATTTTAACGATTTATAAAAGATGAATCACTGTCTGGCCATCTGGGATTTCAGTATGGAGATAAAGGTTAGGATTATAATTTTTTTGTAGTGTTATATCACATTCTGAGTGAATATTAGTACCATTTGTTGTTTTCTTGTGGAATCTGGAGCGTTGATGTGTGATGTCAGACTTAACAAGCAAATTTACTATTAAATGTACCATACTGATCCAGATGACATGTAATCAGTTACTACCCAGCACTGATTATAACTGTGGTTACAGTTAATGCTGAAAAGATGCAAAATAGTCAATCATTAATTACTTTGTAATGCATTATATGAACGAAATCACCTTCTGAATAATCATGTATGTTCCTTGCTGTTTACCTTCACAGGAGAAATCCATAAACACATACGTGTCAAAGAGTGCCACAGCCTCTCCTAAACCACACATAGTGGTGGACAGCCCTCACTCTGAGTAGAGATGTGAGTACAAACACACACACACACACACACACACAAACACTTGCTGTAAATAGAAGGGCACTTCCTCACATATGGGATCTGTGTGGGTTGAGTGCATCAAAGTGTTACACTGGAGTACTTCAGGTTTCAGTCATGAACTAACACCCTTTGATAAAAACATCAATGGCTATGTTAAAGAGTCATGAAACCCCCTGTTTCAGCACTGGTTAGTTCTCACCACAAAAGTGGGCATGGCACTCTCTAGGGAAGAGGGGAGAGAGTGAACTTCCGGTTCAGACTGTTTAGACAGTTTCATTTCGTTCCCATTGAATAATTAACGGATGCTAACATTGTCATCTACGATGTGCAACACAAAAACCTCTGCTAAAATTTTAGAAAAAGTAGTCCAGAGTTTCATGAACCTTTAACACAGCAACAGGATATGGCTGTTAGTCTTATTTTAAAGTGGTGAGTATGGTTACGTTCTGACAGTTTAGATATTAAAAACTGCATTCTGTAACCAAAATTTTAAGTCTTTTCAGACTTAATGCTGAATTTTAAGAGCGAGTGAGGTTAATATGTAAACTACCAGTCAAAAGTTTTTTTTTTGTTTTTAAAGAAGTTTTTTTGTGCTCAGCAAGCCTGCGTTTATTTGATCCAAAATACAGCAAAAAAAATATTTTTATTATTTAAAATAACTGCTTTCTATTTGAATATATGTAAAAATGTGATTTATTCCTGTGATCAAAGGTACATTTTCAGCATCTTTCATTCTTCAGTGTCACATGATCCTTCAGAAATCATTCTAATACGATGATTTGCTGTTCAAGAAACATTTATTGTTATTATCAGTATTTAAAACAGTTGAGTACATTTTTTTAGGTTCCTTTGATAAATCCAAAGATCAGCATTTATCTGAAATAAAAAGCTTTTGTAACATTATACAGCATACCGTTCAAAAGCTTGGAGTCAGTATTTTTATTTTTTTGGGGGAAGAAATTAATACTTTTATTTAGCAAGGATGCTTTAAATTGATCAAAAGTGATGATTTAAAGTACTGCCCACTAATATTGGCATCCTTAGTAAATATGAGCAAAGGCAAGTTTTTGATCTTTCATTCAAAAAATTCACAAAATTTTAAACGTTCATTATAGTAAAACAATTGAAAGTGGGGCGAAACTCAGATTATGAAATAAATGTTTTTCTCCAACGCATGTTGGCTACCATTATTGGCACCCCTAGAAATTCTTAGGAGTAAAATATCTCTGAAGTATATTCATTCATATTTACATTTTGTAGCACACCAGGGTGATTGAATTTGTCCAGCCGTTGCTTTCTGTTTCACAGGATTATAAATATGAGGAACACAAAGGCCAAATTCCCTTAGTCATCTATCACAAGGAGTAAATCTTGGGGTCAGAAAGCCTAAAAAATATATCAAACAGCCCCTACATCACCATATGTTGTTCAAATGGGTTTCATGAAAAATCCTCCTCGCTCATCCAACTCCAGCATATTCACTGGCTTCTATGGTCGGATGAAACTACAAAAAGAGTTTTCTGGCAGCAAACCCACCAGATGGGTTGGTGCAAATAGAGATAAAAAGAACCCCATGCCCACGGTTAAATATACTGCTGGATCTTTAATGTTGTGGGCCTATTTTTCTTCGGGAGGTCCTGGACATTGGACATTGATGTTCAGATACATGGCATCATGGATTCTATCAAATACCAACAGATTAAAAATCTAAACCTGACTGCCTTTGTTAGAAATCTTATAATGGGCCGTGGTTGGATCTTCCATCAGGACAATGATACAAAACAAACATCAAAATCAACACAAAAAATGTGTCACTGAGCACAAAATGAAGCTTCTGCCATAGCAGTCTCGGTTCCCTGTCCTGAACGCTATAGAAAATGAGTGGGGTGAACTGAAAAAGAAGAACTGTGAATCTGAAGGATCTGGAGAAATTGTGTATGAAGGAATGGTCTCTGATCTCTTGTCAGGTGTTCTCCAAACTTATCAGGGATTATAGGAGAAAATTCAGAGCTGTTATCTTGGGAAATGGACGTTGCAATAGTTGGGTGCCAATAACTATGATTACGTGAACTCGAGAAAAACATTTCTTTCATAACGAGATTTTCCCCCCATTGAGATTTCCCCCCCCATTTCCCCCCATAATGAGATTTTCTTTCCTCCATTGTTTTACTTCAATGAAAGGTTAGAATTTTGTACAATTTTTAATAAAAGATCAAAAGGATAAGCCTCCTTTGTTAATATTTGTCATGGTACGCTGTCGTAGGAAGCACGCAGGAGACACAGAGAAACGTTAAACAGTCTTTACTGGCGAAGCACAGGGGGTAATCCACAACAGAGGCTTTAGAAGACACACGAACACAACAAGTAGACCTGAAAAAGAGGAATGCACAGACAGGAACTTAAGTACATGGGATAACGAGGGAACACAGCTGAACCAAATGGGATTTAATAACGCTAAACAAGAACAGGAACATGACCATATAAGGGAAAACAGGAACAGTAACAGAAACAGGGGCAAAACAAGACAAAACAGTCCTGACAATATTTACCAAGGGTGCCAATATTAGTGGGCAGCAATGTATAATGTTACAAATGACTTCTATTTCAGATAAATGTTGTTCATCTGAACTTTCTATTCATCAAAGAAACCAGAAAGAATTCTACTCAGCTGTTTTCAACGTATTAATAATAATAATTATGTTTTTTGAGCAGCAAATCAACATATTGGAATGATTTCTGAAGAATCATGTGACTGGAGTAATGATGCTAAAAATTCAACTTTAAAATCACAGGAATAAATTTCATTTGAAAATATATTCAAATAGAAAAAAAGTTTTTTAAATAGTAAAAATATTTTGGATAACTCAAATAAATACAGGCCTGGTGAGCAGAAGAGACTTCTTTAAAATACATAAAAAATCTTACTGTTTTATTAAACAGCATTTGAAGCCATAATTTGTTAATTAACATTTGACACATTACCTTGCTCCTCAATTGGACTCTTTTTATCATCGCTTGTTTTTATCATGTTAATTGTGGTGCTTACCTCTTAACTATTTATTCATGATTTTCCAAACCAAACTGTTTAAAACAGTTTTTATTCATATGACGCCATTCAAGTTGCTTTTCTAAGCAATTCAACAGTCACATCTGATAGTGAATGCAGTTATCAATCCCATACGCTGTATGAATGCAGCCATTTGTTCACTGGAGCTCTTTGTGTTTATGTTTCTTAGTCTTTGTGTTTATGTGGTTAACAGTGTTTTTTTTCTGTCTCTCTGTTTCTTTTTCTCCTCCTCAGGTCAGCATTATCTTTTTAGCAACAGAAATACATTCTTTCTTTTCACCTGTGAATACTTATTCATCAAGAAAGAACCAGAGAAGAGACTGTGCTTGTGTTAGTGCTATTCCTCTAAATCAACCCTGCAGACCCAAGAAAATATATAGAAAAATAACTAGATCACACAGATACATCCACACACAGACACAAACAGACATACTCACACATGGAGTCATAACAAAACAACTGGCATGGATGGTTTTGCTTCAGGAATGATGTTGAAGTCAAAATATGTCATAATTTATTCAGGGGAAAAATGACAAACATTCCCACTTTAAATAGATAATCTTTATTTAGTTATTTGAAACTGAGCCTACAAAAAAAGAGATTTTAATTACTTAAAAAAAAATAATAATCAGGAGAGACCTGATAGATTATGGACCACGAATGTTTCTGTGTATGTGTGAGCGCATGTGTGTACGTGAGTTTGTACGGGTGTCTGTGCGTAGCTATAGAAAATCTCTACAAGGTGTTTTCAGTCAGCTGCAAGTACAGTAGCTGCAAGTTCTCGGAGTGGTCTTCTCTGCCAATGCAGAATCCTTGCAACTGTTTCCCGTTTCTCTGGAGAGGAGGACTACTTTATGACCGTTCCCATCTGGAGAAGGAGAAATCAGGACGGATACATTGGCCAAATCGTGTCGTGCAGTATTGAAATGTGTCCCTCTGCCTTTTACATTTTTATCACCTTCTGCTTGGAGCTCACTGAGATCAGCAGTGTTTTCTTTTCTCGTTCGTTTACTAGAGTCCAGCCATTCTTCTTGTTCTACCAGATACTGATTTGAGAATATGTTTCCTTGACATGGACACACTGGCAGACTGAATCCCATTGAGAACTCTTCCAAAGGGAGCTATCATTGATTTCAAACAACTGGGACGGACCTTGGATTTGTGTGCACTTCCTGGAAACATATCCTGCCGGGAAAAGATCTGGCCATAGTATTTTATTTTTATACCACGCCAGGATTTTTTTTTCCCTCTTTTGAACGAGGAAGTGTGTGCTCTCCATCATCCTTCTGCCAAGAGGACCGCTTTGGAAAGACGCACGCGTTCATCATCTTTTTTCCCTCCCGTGTATCCTATGTGTTTGTAGGAGTGCTCTTTTGTGTCGATACGCGTTTGCTCGTCGGTTCGTGTGTGCGCGTGTATGCCCGTGTGTCGGTATATGTCACCGTGACCCCGTGTACGTCTCCACTCCCCGTCCTTTGTCCTGCACAGAGAAAATCTCGTTTTGAACAATCAAGTGTCTCCTGTCCTGTGTCTTAGAGGAACTATTTCTTGTGTAGGACCCGTTGCACTTGGTAGGGACAGGGTCTATTTCTCAGACGCGCGTTTCGGTCGTTCTCCGTCGAATGTGGTAGTGACCCGTCTCTGTTGTGTCCCTAACCAGCTCGTCACTGAAAAGTGTCCCTAGCCTGATCTGTGTTCTCGTGTTGGGTGTGCTTTTCTTTTTTTGTAAATGTGCTCTGTGTGTACGAGGGGACAAACCTGGTGGCCACGGCTGTCGAGGAATAAAATGTTGAAGTTTTTCATTGTCTTTAAAAGAAAAAGGGGAAAAAAAGACAAACTGGTTCTCTTCATCTCTTTTGGCTAATGTGACTATCTTTTCTGTCTGAGCATTCCTTGCAAACAGAGACAAAGAGGGGGACATGTCTTTTATCATTTTAGGGCCACAAGATTACTTATAGAATTTTACATTACTTAAGATGCAACGTCGTTTGTTTTTTTGTATGTGTTCAGTAAGGTCACTGCTTCTATAGTCTGAAACATTATAGTGGCCAAAGCGCTAATTCACATACCCTTGATATCCAGAGTCACTGCCTGTATTAAAGGGATAGTTCACCCAAAAATTAAAATTCTGTCATTAATTACTCACCCTTATGTCGTTTCTAAACCTGTAAGACCTACATTCATCTTTAGAATACAAATTAAGATATTTTTGATAAAATCTGCTTTCTTGACCGTGCATAGACAACAACACAACTGACACATTCAAGACCCAGAAAGGTAGTAAGGACATCGTTAAAGTAGTCCATGTGACATCAGGGGACAGTTTTTAAGTTTAACCTGGATCAGATAGATCTTGATATCCAGGATAAGGTAACCCATCTTACTTTTGTACCAGTTTTTCAAAGAAAAGTTGGATTGGATAACCCTGATCCAGATACACACTTTTTCAGATTTCCAAATCTGGATTACTAGTGCTCTACGGATCCCCTAGAGGGACATATAATGGTAAAAAATGAGATGGGGACGAAAATGGAAATGTTGTTACACAAATAACTACTTCTGACTGGTCCATCTTTGATGATTGTGCCAATGTAGTTTACAATCAGTGATAAAAAAAAAACCCTCTAAAATGAATATAACATTTTTTGTTTGATATTGACAGCTGTTTGGGGATTTAGGGATTTATTACATGTTAAAATGTTGTATTTTTTTGGCCAGTTTTATAAAATTTTTGTTCCTGAAATCCAACCTTCAGCTGGGATCAGAATAATCCAGTTTTTTTGGATCAAAAGTATCTCAAATGTACAAAAACATTTTGAACAACACAAACTGAGGATTTAATTCAGATCAAAACCAAGATTGAATTTTGTGACATAAAATTTTTCTTTTAAACAACCCGTTTTCAAGATTTGATCCAATCCGTTGGCCAAAATCCAATTACTTTTGAACAACTGGCCCCAGTGGTTCAACTTTAATTTTATGAAGCTACGAGAATATTTTTGTGCGCAAATAAAACAAAAAAAAAAACGGCTTTATTGAACAGTTTCTTCAACACACACGCATGCATCGTGATACTCTCAGGAACGCGCGTCAAATACTGACAGGGAAGAGAAGTAGTTGTTGAATAAAGACGTTCTTTTTGCACAAAAGGTATTCTCGTAGATTCATAACATGGATTGAACCACTGATGTCACACGGACTATTTTAATAATGTCCTTACTACCTTTCTGGGTCTTGAATGTGTCAGTTGCGTTGCTGACTATGCAGGGTGAGAAAGCTCTCGGATTTCATTAAAAATATCTTAATTTGTGTTCTGAAGATGAACAAAGGTCTAACGGGTTTGGAACAACATGAGGGTGAGAAATTAATAACAAAATTTTTGGGTGAACTATATCTTTAAAAGGATAATTCACCCAGAAATGAAAAATCTCCCATTTACTCACCCTCATGATGTTGCAAACCTGCATGACTTTCTTCTTTTCTCCTTATACAATGAAATCCAATGGGGTACAATATTGTTTTTGGACACCATTGGCTTACATGTTAAACATTCTTCAAAGTAGCATCTTTTGCAGAAGATAGAAAGTCATGCCGGTTTGAAACGACACGACGGTACATAAACGATGGCAGAATTTTCAATTTTAGATGAACTATCTCCTTAATATCGCAGTACAACCACTGCCAATGCTACCGCACACATCCCTCAATGGAGGAATACTGCATTACCAATCACTAACGCTCATGTTATTGAAATGTACATCAGTATAATTATTTCCCACCGTACCCCCCGAGCTCATATTTTCTCCGTTTCCATTATTAATCACACGCCAGGCCTTGAGCACACACACACACACACACACACACTCTCCGGTGTGTGCTCAGTTCTCAGTCCGTTATCATATATCAGCTCTTGTTGTTTTCTAAGAGGCCATTGATTCCGTCATACACGTGGATGTGGTATTGACCCGCAGTCTTCAGCTCCTGTCTCCAAGCCCATCTCTTCTGCTGCCTTAGATCTTACACTGTGGAGGCACGATCCCTGTAGAGTGACCTCTGACCCCTTCATCAGCTTCCTTGAAATACAAATTCCGGCGATAGCTTTTTCTTCGGTTCACCCCAGGCCATATTTTTCTCTCCCTGTTTGTCTCCCCTCTTTCCTCTGTCTCTCTATGTCAGTGCAATTCTGAATGATCCTGAGGAAATGTGTTTGCATGCTTATATTAACATGGATGATGTCAACTTGATGCAATGATAATTTAATAAGTGATGCTCAACACAAAAAACTGACGATGAACTTGATACTAACACTACTAATGACAAACATGTTGACCTAGCAACCTGTTGGATATCATCAAATCACACTGATGATTAATGTTGTTAATATTGTATATCCTCTTTGAGATGGTATTACAGTTTCTGGATATATTTTTCTTTGTTTGTTTGTTTGTTTGCTTTTTTAGTTTTCCTCGAAAAGGTTTACTTTTTTATATGTTCAGATTAAGCTGAGACTTAGAGCAAGATAAAAATGAAATGCAGTCAGGGTGAGAGAACGTTTCAGCTGAAAAAAAAAACAAAATTGTAAAAAAACAAACTAAAAAAAAAAACTAGGAGGATGATTATGTGAATGATAAGAAGATGATTCTAAGGCTGGAGCGATGATGGCTGAAATAAAACATGTATGAAAAATCATTGCAGTGTGTTTTGCATTCACATAACGGGTTGTGAATCATCCTGATCTTTCTGAACTTCTTACTTTGCGTCTCATTCCCTTCCCCCTCCTGCTGTGCATTAACCTGTGTGTAATTATTTAGTTACCATCATAAATTCTTTATCGAGGCCCCACTTTATGTAAACGCAGTGTGGAGCACTGCATTCATGTATATGCTTCTGTTTTTCTGTATTTCCATATAGGCTCACGCAAACACCCTCACAACCACACTTGTCATATCCATAAATCAAGCCTGGCCTTTCTCCGCCTCAGCCTCGTTCTTCAAATCAGGCTGTATCTTTATGGCTTTTCCGGTCACAAAACTTCCTGACGTTAATTGCACCCGTGTGGTGTGATTCTTAGAGGGTTCGATTTGTTACTGCCGGATTCCTCGGCATCCATCTTGGCTTCTTAGAGTCACATTCGTGTGAGTCTAATGCACTGTTCATCTGAGCCTCACTGTACGCAGAACAGTCAGAGTCAGCACTCTCTGACACACACACAGATACAGGATGAGAGACAGAGGTGCAGGGAATTAGCACATGTGGTGAAGACTACAAATGTGCTATGGAGAAATGCAGCGGGTAAATCTTGACAAAGAGAACAGGAGCCAGTTTCATTATCACAGCCATTAAAGACAGAATCTTAAGAACTAGTCTGACCAAAGTGATCAAACTTGACCGACCTATTTTGTTTAATGCATTGACTTCAAAAAAGTAATGACTAGTCTTAAAAATGAGATGACTGACTTCTAATATTATAGTCTAAGCCGTTCATGCAATTGGCCCAAGGGCGAACAATGGGAAAAGATCAGTAAGAGGATAAATGCTGGAGAAAAACTATTACGGGTATGGAATTAAATGAAAATTCCTTAATTCAGGTTCAATGTGACTTAAAGAGATACCCAAAAATAAAAATTCTGTCATTAATTACTCAGAGCTATATAACATTATGGTTGAACCACAGATGTGGCTATTTTAACAATGTCCTTACTACCTTTCCGAGTCTTGAACGAGGTAGTACCATAGCTGTCTATGCAGGGTCAGAAAGCTCTCGAATTTAATAAACAAATATTTTAATTTGTGTTCTGAAGATGAATGAAGGCCTCATGGGTTTGGAATGACATAAGGGTGAGTAGTTAATGACAGAACTTTTTTTTTTTGGGTGAACTACAACTTTAAGCTCAACTGACATGCGGCATAATGTTCACTACAAAAATGATTGTAGGTTTGCAGTGACTTCACTAAACATGAATGGGGTCATACAGTAAATGTTAAAATGCTTAGTTTTAGAAGTAAACATGATTTCCATGTTCTAAAAAATTACTAACCATTACACAGAAGTTATTTTTTAATATCTTTAATCTTTTTTACTATGAACACGTAGCCTAACACCGTATCTACATCGGACGCAACAGTTGTTGTGTTGCGCCGCAGCAGTTATAGGCCACATTTACACTAATGCGTTACGCCTGCTGTTTACACTACTTCGGCATTTTCGACCCTCAAAAAACGAGATTTTCGAAAATTCTGCAGACCCCATTTCAGGCTTCATTTACACTAGTGCGTTTCCATTTTAAAATGCATTTGAAAACGTTACGATCCCCATTTTAGTTTGAAAACTCCGGGGCTGTGTTTCAGTGTAAATGGACCAAAATGAAGACTATTGAAAATGATGGCGTGGATGCCCACATTCGCTCTGCGTATCCTTGATGACAGTGTAAACAATAACATCATGGTCATTGTTGTACACATAGATAAGTATAGATAGATAGCGTCCGCCATCTAATTAGCCTTTTTCACACTTCCATGTTTCTGGCTTCCGGATTGGCGCTTGCAGNGTAAACGTTTTTCCGGTGACAGCAGCGGCCGTACTGAACAAGAGTAAGTTCGGGAATCAAAGTCTATTTTTACAAAATAGATACTATGATACTATGATATATACCGGTGTTTTACTCTAAAAATAGCAAACATTTATTCAAAACTTTGTGTCAG
>JAHKKF010537968.1:6552-18497 GCA_019740295.1 Labeo calbasu
GGTATGATGTTGGTTCAATAGAAAAATGAAAATGTAAAAAATAGCTTAGATGTAGTAAACTACTTTTGCCATGTTGCTGTAGCTTAGCTTGCTACATTTCCCAAGGCTGTAGCTTTAGTGTAGTTAAGCTTCATTTAATGAAGAGTAACTGTTAGCTTAGCTCACTACATTTTCCAAGTAGCTTGCCCAACACTGACTCTTAGTCAGACTCTGTGCCAAAAATGAAACTGAGTAAATGAATGAATTTATTCTTTTAACTGACTTGATCTTCACATTATACAGATCTTTCACTATCTTATAGATCACAAACAGATTTCTTTACTTGTGAGAAGTGGACAGAGAATGATCAGTCCCAGCAGATACATTATTACTTATCAGCCATTTCTGTCAGTCCTTCTTTTCATCATATTGTTACAGCCTTCCTCTATACATCATCAGCCCCTCCTGTGGTCGTTAACTTCCTCCAGAGGCGGATAGTATGAAGTATTTTTACTCTGCTTTAAAAGTGCTTTTCAAGTGTCTGCACTTTTTTTTTTTTTTTTTTTTTAGAAAACTTTACTTCACAACATTCCAAAGCATAATATTGTACTTTTTTACTGCAATGCATTTCATATTAAATGATATTTAATACTTAAGTACATTAAAAGTATTAGTACTTTCTTTTACTCAAGTAAAAGTAATTCAAAGATTTACTTGAGTACTTTTAACCTTAAGTATTAAAGGTAAAAACAAACAAACAAAAAAACTTTTATTTCTGTCATGACAACTCTCGGAGGGATTGGCATGGTAATGTACATGACAATTTTAATGTATTTGGTCTTGCCAGAACAGATCTGCTACGCTGCTGCTGCTGTGGCAGAGCAAGTACCGAGACTTGCTACTACCAATACATCCACAACATGCTGCTGTAGGCATGTAAGAAATACTGCTGCTGCACATATGACACATATGAATAACCCCCAAATAGCATACATGAAGTATCCCAGTCTCCCAGAGACTGAATTATATCTCTCTCTCTCTCACACATACACAAACACACACACCATGTTGCCTTTTATTAGTGTATGCTACTGTAACGTGAAGTAGCAGATTCAATTTATTG
This sequence comes from Labeo calbasu, assembly GCA_019740295.1. NCBI lineage: Eukaryota > Metazoa > Chordata > Actinopteri > Cypriniformes > Cyprinidae > Labeo > Labeo calbasu. The sequence continues at coordinate 7,655 of JAHKKF010537968.1, forward strand.
CAAGGTTTTTTTTTTCCCTCAACCCCACTGGTTGTCTTTTGTCCTCTTTGTGGTCTGACTTTGAGTTCTGTGAGCTCACCGTTGAGGTCACTATGAAGTGTGAGAACTCAGTTAGTTTGCCCACACTGGTTCAACCTACAGAGAACAGTCTGGTCATCTCTGAACCCAGTTTAGACTGATGGGTGTGAATTTTCACACATTCTGAAGTCAGTTCCTCTTCTTCTTTGTGTGGGTTTGGGCAGACTCTGTTCTGCCCAAACTACTATTACTATTTCTGTCATAGAAATATATATGGTAAAAGTAGCATGAGTGCTATACAGTTCTGAATTCAAGTCGTATACTTGCTAAGCTAGTTGTTGTGTCCTTACACAAAAACAGTTCCCATGTTGCTTCTGCCTTGACTGCTGTCTCAAACAATTAATGGGCATTGTAATTATGGTTTTATGATGACACATGATTATTGTTTGTCTAATAATTGTTTATTATTAGATAGACTGACGATGACTAAACTCGCTCACAAATTACAGCCAATTGTCTAACTATTAGAACAGCTGTTTGTTCATACACACAAAAAAGCTAGATAAACACAATATTTGAAAAAAACATTTGAGAAACACCTCCTCGCTTACATAATCAGCAAATATATTCCGGGGGATGGGCATGGATGAACAGAGGGTGGTGGTGTGGCCAAAGGACACGCTTGTTTTGGTCTTGGTTTTCTGTGTAGCATTTAGTGTTTAAAAAATTGTAATTAGCACCTTTAAAGGGCAATTATTATACAAAATTCAGTTTTACATGTTTGAACATAAATGTGTGTTGGCAGTGTGTGTACACAACCACCCTATAATGATGAAAATCCACAAGGTCCACAAGCTTTTTTTTAATGCCTATAAATCATAAGCAGTGTCTCAGAACAAGCCGTTTCAGAATCTGTAAAATGTGATGTCAACCGACTGTGTTTTGGTACCTTACGTGTGTTTTTAACATGAACTTGTGTGTATTTGACAGTTTAAGCACAATAAGACATGAAATAGAACTTTGTTTAGTACTCACGCCATGTGACAGACGCTTTCTGTGCATGTGCTTCCGATGTGTGAGATCAGAAAATCTTATGTCAGAAGTTTAAACCAGAATGGCTTTAAAAGACATGATATTCAAAACCAAGCAGATATTTTTTCAGCAGAGTATCTGAGGTGTGATCTGTAAAGACAAAGTCCTATTTTGGAAAAGCGGGCAAGACAGTTCATTTGCATTTAAAGATACAGGCATGGAAATAGTGTATTTCTGCTTCCACTAAAATTTTTTTTCGCTGATTGTACAGTCATTATTGCAGTGCATTGTGGGATAAAATGAATGTATTTTATAATGTTCATTACAGTTTTGGAGACCACTACAAATGGCTGTCTCCTCAAATAGGGTATAAGTGACGATTTCAGACTCAGTCTCTGTCTTTGACAGAGTCCTTTTTATTTGCATTATTCAGCAGTGACACCATAACATTGGAAACGAATAGTCTAATTACTTATTTCTGTCAAAATATATATTGTATATATATATATATATATATATATATATATGTAACTATAATGGTCATTGCACACCGAGTCCAAAATTTCCGTCCACATTTTCGCATGTTAAAAAATAAATACGACCTCACATTTTGATAGGAAAGGATGACGAATGCGAAAAAACGCATACGAAAATTTCAGATTCTGTGTGCAATGACCTTTAGACTTAAATCAGTGTAGTTGCATGTATGATGATTTAAAAAGATTCTGAAAAGTCATTATGCAAAAAAAAAATACAAATAAAAACAAATAAATAATAATAAAAAAATAATACTGCAAGAATTGCAAGAGAAATGTATTTATTATTAAAATGATCTCATCATTTGGCAGTGGATTTATTTTTAAATATTTCTTCCTTGACGTACTTAAACAATAGTCATAGAACCATTAAAGTAACGGAATCATTGAATCATAAAATGATTCATAGTCATTATCACTTCTGTTTCTTTAAAACTAATTCTCAGTTCTTCTACAGCTATTAAATTAAGCATTTCTGAACATTTCTGCATCAGACAAATACCTCAAGCACAGAAATAGTTTAAATAAGGATGTAATAACAGTTATGCTGCACCATATTTACAATGAAAAACCACCTACAATCAAGTTCCTCACAGGCACAATCTGCACATTAACACTAACACTGTAAATATACATTTGATATAGGTTGCTTCATGTCTTAAATTTTTATTGACAAATAAAATCTGATATTACAAGTATTTCTGAAAACAGCTGCTCAAAGGGGTACAAACACCAAATTATCATTTATGTCATATTGTGATAAACATTTAAATCATTTCACAACTCCTTCTGTTTTCTTTGTACAAGCATAAAGAATGATTCATCATCCAGAACTAATCAAAAAGGCACTGACATTAATTCATCAAGCAGACAGCTACTTTGAAGAAGCATACCAAACTGTCCAAAATACTATAATCAGATCACCACTTGGGTTTGTTTGTTAAAATGTGAACGACAGCATTTACAATGGGACTGATTGAAACCCTTAGAAATCAATTAAATTCTTCTACGACTGATATTAAGAGCTCTTTGTATAATTATTGATTGTTTGAGTTATTTGTGATGGTTCCTGTTCACAGTGGCATAAAGTTGACTGCAGTCATTCTGAGGTTCAGCTATTGCTCATCTGATAGAAGAATAAGTCACTTTATCATCGTCATGAACCTGAATGAACATCACAAATATTGTCAAACAAGGTGCAAGGGTTGACCCACAAATGTAGCGTGATGTTAGAGCTAAACTCAAGATACAGGCTTTCTGCATCTAAGAATAAAACTGATAACTCATCAGTATTTGTGATAACTCATCAACAAAACACAGAATGTCTCCAATGCAAATGATACACTGATAAATAATAAATGCATATTTATATCTGTACAGTGAGGTCAAAAATTTACATCTCCTCTTCTTTCAGAATCTGCAAAATGTTAATTATTTTACCACAATAAGAGGGATCATACAAAATGCATGTTGTTGTTTATTTAGTATTGAACTGAATAAGCTATTTTTACATAAAAGACACTTATGTACAGTCCACAAGAGAAAATAATAGTTGTATTTATAAAAATAACCCTGTTCAAAAGTTCACATCCACTTGATTCTTAACCCTGTGTTGTTACCTGAATGATCCATAGCTGTGTTTTTTTTGTTTAGTGATAGTTGTTCATGAGTCCCTTGTTTGTCCTGAACAGTTAAACTGCCCACTGTTCTTCAGAAAAATCCTTTGAGTCCTACAAATTCTTTGGTTTTCCAGCACTTTTTGAATTTGAACCCTTTCCAACAATAACTGTATGACTTGGAGATCTATCTTTTCACACTGAAGACAACTGAGGGACTCATACGCATCTATTACAGAAGGTAACTCATGAATAACTATATCAATAAACAAAACAAACACAAAAAGAGCTGTGGATCACTCATATAACAACACAGTATTAAAAATCAAGCGGCTGTAAAAGTTTGAACGGGGAATTTTTTATAAATTCAACTCATTTTCGGTTGAGGACTATATGTGATGCGATCTGGGCAAACCCGTTGGATGTCGCGCTGGGACGTTTTCAGGAAAATAGGACGAATGTCCTATTCACAAAAAATAGGTCGAATGTCTTTTTTTTGTCAAAATTAGGTTTTCATTAAATTATTATTCTATAACATCTTGTCTATCATCTCTAAAAATATCTCGGCGAAATTCACTTGTTTAGTGCAGAAAAATAGCCATTTATTGCAGCAAGCAGAAATGTCTTTCCCTTATGTTAAGAACACGCTGCTGAGGTGCTTTCCCTTAACACCACAAAAACAGTTAACCTATCAAACTAAACCAGGTAACATATTTAGTAAATGTGTGTCAATTCACATTCTCCGCCAGTCCTGTGTAAACTACGGCACGCAAAGTTTTATTTATTTTTTTTTAATATCGTGAGATGATGGAGCGCAACAACGCCGTCTAAAGCACTGCAGCTGCTCACTTAATCGATCTTACTCGTCTCAGTCTGCTCAATCTTGGTTATGTCAGTGCCCTAAACGATGTTATAACGGACTATTTCACATCCAGAAATGAAGGATCGGAGGATGAAGTTACTAAAGAGGAGTCAGATGACAGTATGTTTTAAGCACAGTGCGCGAACAGTTGCGCTGCGCTCGCTTTTACTACAAGGTAGGCTGCATTATTCGTGCTATCTAAACATAAAATGGGTGATCAAAAGTTCGGAGACTATATGCACATGATAAACAACATTAGTCTGTTTGTGTAATGAAGCAGTATAGCACTCAACTTGACTGACAGCTCTTGTTAAGCCCGTAAAGTGAAAGTGAAAGTCGTCTCATTTTAAAGTCGTTTTTTCCTCAAAATTTCATTCCTGAAAATTGTCGCTATCAGCCAACTTAAGATAGCCATAACTTTGGTTACGTTCAAGCTATGAACAAAATAAAAACAGTTTTGGAAAGACTTGAACCCAGCTTTCATATGGTATCAAAACCTAAAAAGGTCAAATTTCACCATGTGTTGGGTTTTCCTAGATGGCATCACATATGTAAACATCTTTTATGTGAAATATCCTATTTAGGTCAGTATCAAATAAACAATAACATGCAGTTTGTATGGTCACTCTTATTTTGGTAAAATAATTAACATTTTACAGATTCTGAAGGTTGGATGTAAAATTTGACCTCAACTGTATCTGTAAATACATATATTTTGAAATGCTTGTTTATTGTAACACCTGTGAACTCTGAAAACTCACCAGCTCTTTTTTTGCGAATCACCCAAGGAATAACAGCAGCAAGGAGAACAACTAATGCAGCAGAAACAACAATCCCAATCACTGAGGGAGAGACTATATAGCTATCTGACATAGAATTTTTATTGTGCTCACTATGATTGTAACAGTTTGTGTTGAGAAACTAAAATAACTAAAATCTCACTGCTGCTTTCAGGTTCACTTGCTTTTTTGAGGGGGGAAACAAGTGCTTGAGGTCTACAAATTAAACAAGACCAGTGATAAGTTTCGCGTAAAGGCTATAACAAATCAGTCATGTGAATACCAATTCTACTGTAACTGTCATGTTAAACCACTGAAATTAGTGAGATACATAAATATCTTGCTGTGTAGTAATTGGAGCTGAAGTTGTCTCAGGGGTTGGGGTAATCTGTGTATCTGTATAAGGTGCAGGATTTTAGTTCAGATGCACCATATTTTATAAAATACATAAGCTTTTAAAGGGGTCGTCGGATGCTAGGTTCACTTTTTCATGTTGTTTAGTAATGTGTGTACAAATCTAACCTATAATAATAAAAACAATGCAGTGGTTTTTAATTAATCTGTAAAAATAATATCCTCTTTTTAAATCGAGCCATTCTCACGATTGTTGATTGACATGAATGTCTTACCTCAGATCAGCTGTCTCAGTCCGATCTCCACTGTTTCGATGCCGGAGCAGGGATGTAAGTTAGACAAGAATATCTCAGATTGAGCGACTGAGGTGTTGTGTTCCTGGATGTAATAATGAACATACTGGTCGTCATTTACTCCCGACATATGAGCCGCTGAAGATGCAGTTGATTATGCTTGTTTGTGAAGGGAATGCGACTCTCCATCTACATATATATGTTCACGTGAATCATTCGTGATCCAGCTTCACTTACAGCAAAAGGGGGTATGAGGGACCGTTCACATATCGCGTCTTTTGCACGCTCAAGTTCGTTACTTCAAATGTAGACGCGCAGCAGCCGCGCTCATAACGGAAGCGACGCGGTCGCGACCCGCACGCGGTGCGACACGCTCGTTTTTTTCAGGCGCGTCCGCACCTCAAAGAGTTGAAAACATCTCAACTTTTCATAATGCTGCAAGCGCGCACCGCGGGTCATGTGACAAGATTTAACCAATTAGCTTCATCCTTTCCCATAACAACACTGAAAGCTTAGCCAAGATGGAGAAACAACTGATCATAACTGTACATTTTTAAATAAATTTAGTAGCAGAGCTACAGCAAGTGATTTTTAGTGCTGGAAATCCGTTTGACCTTTGATGAAACTTCCGTGTCCTCACTGAGAGTGCAGGTCATGGTTGCTTAGCAACGGCAGATGCCACTGGAGCGCAAGCTACAGAGGGCTTTGGAAAGGAGGAAAAATCGGCGCGCCTAGCGTTTTCCACGCGTTTTTAGGCACAATATGTGAACGGCCCCTAAGGGTTTTTTTTATTTATCTTTGCAATGGCCTTTCCTAATAATGTGCTAGTTAGCAAGTTTAGTGGGTAAATGCAGCTAAATGCAGCTAAAGTAAACAGGCTGGTCACTCCACAGAGAGAAGAGAGGGGCGGGGCGAGCAGAGCTCATTTGCATTTAATTTAAGATGCTGAGCTCATTTTGACAAGGTAAAAAGGGTGTTGTTTTACACAACCACTGAGAATTTTTAAACAAAGTATATTATAGGCTTTTCATTAAGACCCAAAAGAATCATATCAACTTGTAGAAAATGGGCATCCGATGACCCCTTTAAGTTTAAGTAATTAAAATTCACTGTAGCCCTGTTCGATTTCATGCCATGATTTTTTTTTACCTAAATACTTGACAGTATATGTGGCTGAGGTCTTCAGTTCATTTCTCTGAGTAACCACACATCTCCACTCTCTGTTGTGATCTTCATTCAGGAGTGTTGTAGTCAGAGTGCTGTTGCAGTGTGTTGAGGAGAAGAATATCTGATATCTGGAGTCTGTCTGCAGATTCACACCAACCTGATTCACCCAGATCAGCTGAATTCCCTCATTATGGACCAAAGTATCACAAGAGACTCCATCATAATACAACTGACAGGAGAGAGTCACAGAGCTGCCTGGTCTGATCTCAGTCTGAGAGGATGATGAAGAGACTGAAACAGAAAATAAGAGTACAGATTACATGACTGATTTCAGTCTTTTCAGGGACAACAATATTACTGTTTAAATCAACATATACATTCACAGAAACACTGACCATGAAGAAAATTCAGATAAACACGTGCATCAGTTCCTTGTTGTTGTCTATTCACATATTGTCAGCAGCTGTAAAGCCCATAATCTTCTTTTGTGTTTTTCTTGATGTTCAGAGAGCAGTCAGAGCTCAGACTCAGTCTCTCTATGTCATTCTTCTTTTCCCCTCCAGCAAACAGTTCATATGTCCCTGAATGTCTGCTATAGGTCCATGTAGTTGATGTGCAGTCAGAAAGAACATTATTACAGGGCAGACGGACATTTTCACCAGAATTGCGGAACACATTCGTGTCATTCACTCCACTGCTACCTACAAAAAAAAAAAAAAAGAAAAAAAGAAAAAAAGAGGAAGAAGAAGAAGAAAAAAGAGGTCCACTTTCCTGCAAAGTTTAGCTTCAACCCTATCAAATACACATAAAAAAGCTAATCAAGGTCTTAAGGGTCACTAGAAAGTTGTGTGATCAGGAATAAAACAGCATCTGCAAACACCACATTTTGCACATTCAAACTCCAGCCAGACTCATTGCTAGAGTTATTAAATTAATTAAGTCATTTTTGAAATGGTTGTTCACCTTGAATGCAGATTGTCTTACAGATCATATACAGATTCCTTTACCTGTGAGAAGTGAACAGAGAATAATCAGTCCCAGCAGACACATGTGACACTTATCAGCCATTTTCTGTTTCTGTCAGTCCTTCTTTTCATTATATAGCACAGCTCTTCCTTTAAACACATCAGCCCCTCCTGTGGGTGTTAACCTCCCATGATCTGAAACAACTGACTGTTTAGTCTTGACACTATGATATAGCTGCATTGTGGTTATGAGAACTTAGTGAGTTTTACCACACTTGTTCAAACCTGAGATACGAGACTGGGTTCACGAGAATGAGATGAGATTTTTAAACTTTTTTTAAAATAAATCCTAAATTATGCAATATGTAGGGGAAAACAGTATTTTATTGAACTGAAAAACACAAAATGCATGTGCATTTTGATATGAACTTGTACTTTATGAAGTTAAACTTCTATTTTAATGAATTAGGCTATATGCAGTAATAAACATGTAAACTAATGCTGCATGATTCTGGATAAATTGAAAATCAAATTTTAATTTATTATTATTATTATTATTATTATTATTTGTTTTTTGTTTATAAATTAGAGATTCACAATTCTCTGACAAAATATTCATACTTTTTTAAATACTTTCTTTAACGTGCAGTTGTCACCACCTCCTGGCGGAAGGGGATAGGTGTTTGAAAACATACAAGTGTTAAGATATTTTCGTTTTGATCGCTACTGTAGACAATAAGTGTTTATACCCAAACTGTAAACTTCTAGTCTGGTACTTCTGTTATTTAAATGTCTGTAACAGAATTAATGATCATTATGTGATTGAAAAGTTTGTGCGGATCAACACAAACATGAATGCAAATTTGAATGTCTTTGACACCTGTTTCACATTGTAAGGGTCAGTGGAATGTGAGCAGCGCGATATAAAACAGTTGTAATAGACACCGCTGAATCATTAGGCTTGTTTGAACCGCAGAACCGATCACCGGTGATCACCGCGAGATGCATGCCGGTAAGAAATGTGTCCGAGTTATGTCCGTCTTGCTCTGATGTCATGCTGACCTGTTCCAAAAAACTCTTGTGATGGCCAGGCTGCTGTGTGGGATTGAGCAGTTGGGCGCAGTAGCTCTCCACTAACTGCGCTGACCAAAAGCACGATGGGAAACGCCTGGATGACGACACTGCTCATTGGTTCAGCCAACCGTGATGCTGCTGTTCTTTTCTAAAATGTTTTATTTTTTAATCTAATATCATGTGGTTATGTGTTTAAATTATGCATGAATATTCCCAAACACTATACCAGTGCGATCTCTGCGTGAGATATGTGATTGTTGTCATATTTCTATAAAAATCTAAAATACACGTTCGTATTAAAGTAAAAATGGACGATAAATACGCCTTTCGGAATTAAATAGCAAGCACTTTGAGTGTCTTGTTCATCATATTTATTTTCATATGAAAACAACAGAGCTGAAATTATATCATGTTTATCAGCAAAACAGCACCTGAGTGTGACAAAGCAATATCCGCCTTTGATCTCGAATCTTCGATTTTCGAGAGGTCAGAACTGTCCGTCTTGACTGCACTTATTTCACTCCTCCCCTCACTGCAGCCGCCTACTCTCGCCTACATTTCAGGTGAGGAGAGGCGCATCTCAAACGAGCATGTTGTCATTTAGCAATAAGATTGCATGGGTGTTTGAACAGAGATCGCGATCTTTTAACTGGGACCCTGATCACAACACACGGCTATGCGGTATAGTTCAAAACAATGTGCGCAAAGGTGAAGGAACACATTCAGACATTCAGAAAAACACAGATATACACTCCCCTCCTTCTGCACACAGCTCTTATAGAAAAAGAGACACATAAATGAACCAAAATGCTTCACATTTCTTGAAATAATAATTTCTGAACATTCTGAACAGTTGTTCCGGTTCTGGTGAGAGTATGCCGTGGGCGTTTTGCTGCCGCTTCTTGCTGGAACGTTTTCGTGTTTTGTTTTGTTTTGCTGCGTCCTGCTTCACGTCTATTGTTTCCTCTCCTCATCTGGATACCTGGTTTTGCTGGATTGTTTATGGCTCTACTGTTGTTATTTCACCGTGGATTATAACTCTGACTGGATTGCCCTGCTTCCCGTCTTTTGCTACATCTCCTCTACTGGATACCTGACTTTGCTGGATTATTGTTTATCAGTCTACACTGTTAGACATCTCTGTAATTTCTACAGTTATTAACTGTATATCACCCAGTATAATACTGCAAATTCCCTTTGCAGTAAATAACTGTAATAACCATTGCATTATGGGAATTTTATGTGACGTCAGACCCCAAATACAGAGACTTACTGTATTTTTTAAAATTGCAGTATACTACTGTATTTACTGTAATGGCCTCATTGGCGCATTCTATTGAGGTCGTTTTATTTTCTTCATTTGTTATATTTGGATTGACACCATTTGCCATAGACCGTGTCTACAACGCCGCAACAGCTTGGGACCGACTACAGTGGATGTGTTGCATCGCTTGTAATGACTGGAAAATCCGTTTGTCCTTCATGTCAGACACAGCGCCAGCGCTTGAAGTACATCTGTAAGTCAGATATATACCGGAGCATTACTTTACTGTAAGCATCCACTGTAGATTGTAGATTTAATGGGTTCTATATTGTCTTCTTTTGTCGAGTCGCGCTGCGCCGCGCCACCTGTGTCCGAGGAAGACGCTGAAGCAGCGGGCAGCGTCGCGGCGTTTGCCCGGGGATGAACCCGCGAGAGTGGAAGAGTTCCGGAGAGCACCCGCGCTGTGTGTCGATGCAATTTACGAGAGATTAAGACCAGCAAGTAAGGTAAAAATATATCTACGTTTGTCTGAGTGCTTGTCAGATTTTTGCACACCAGTTTAACCTAGTAACATTTACCCGTCAACATGGCGGATACAAACTTTAATATAGTAAACTGCGCTGTTCGAACGGCGTTTGTCAGCTTATTAAATTAAGTCACTGAATTAAAATAATATTTCAACGCTTATCTTATATTAACATTAGGTTAACTAATGTGATATTTTGTTCAGGTGTTAGTATAACGTTGGCCAGTAGCCTTTTGAGGAAAAAAAAATCGTATGTTAGCTATGTTAGACAAGTTATATAGCTAACTGTTAGCTGCCTTTCTAGTTTTAGAATTAGTTTGTTATAATTATTAATGGAATTTAAGATTTACTGCATTT
>JAHKKF010537969.1:0-13829 GCA_019740295.1 Labeo calbasu
TCAGAGTGTTTTTCTCCCAACTGTTGAACAATAACCAAATTGCCAGCCAATCAGAATCTTGCATTTAAGCATGCACTGCAATTGTTCAGAACATAGATGAAACAAGCACTTAGAATAAACAGAACATTATCATGTATTGCTGTGGAGGCTAATATAGTCATCACTACAGTTAGCGTTAGCATTCTAGGTGTGAACGGCCCACAAGGCCTTTCCTGCTGGATAACTACAGAAAAAATTTAGAATACAACAAGCTGTCGTAGTGTAACTGCAATTGCAAAAGGTACAAACTCTCATCTAAAGCAATCACCCTCTGTATTGTTTCTATTCTACTCTCATAAAATGTGACAAACCGAATGTATTCAGCGCACCTCCCTAAAGAGCAGCCAGACAGCCCCTTTCCTCTTTATCTCAGGTGACTGTCATGTTTACATTAATTTTATAATTGCCTGCACAAAACATCTGAATAGGAACAGCGCTGCACACCCACACCCACAGCTCCGACTACTCATTGTACTATTTTGCCTACTGAATTGCAGCCCATCCTCCAGACAAAAGCCCTGAAAGCGTTTCCGACACTTTGTCGCCGGGTCTGCTTGGAAACCTGGCCAACTGCGCAAACCAGCTCCCTGTAAAGCTTACATTGCTGAGGCACCGGACATTCCCTCGGGACAGCTCAATGGAAATTAATTCGCACAGAAATATCACACTGCGCTCAAAAAGAATCCTTATCGCAAAGCGCCAACTCTGGCAGCAGACAAAGGAAGCAATCTGAGGAGAGGAGGAGGAGGATGAAGGCACCGTTTCATTCACAGGACACGCTGCCCTCCTCCAGCACTGGAGCGTGGACCCCTCGATCACTTCCTGTCTCCTCTATCCAAACCATCATTATATCCTTTGGGCTCCAGTGGTGTGGATGGGGGTTGGGTAAAGCCATCAAAACTAAGACTTAAACGACACAGACAGTAGCGCTTCATTTGTAACTGGTAGGATGATGATTAGAAAGTAAATTAACTCAATATGTACACTTTGCTACTATTTAACCCTCAAAGACCGAGACAGTCACCCACGGCTAAAAATAACTATTGTTCTAACATATTTAATAACTTTTGAACTGCTAATCCAATCTGAATGCTTTAAAAAGTTTTTTTCGTCATTTGTCTCATTTGGATATTCAGAGGCTCAGTAGTGAACATGATGACGTCATCACATTTTGACTGCACTGATTTAGATTTTTTTGGAAATTTGAAAGCGAAAGTAAAATGCGTTGTGCATGCATGAAAACAAACACAAAATAACACATTTGCATGACAGCATTCTCTGAAAAAGCACAGAAAAACACACAACAGAGCACTTTGACTTAAAACAAACCAAAAACAAGGATGAAACAGGATGTACATATCGGATAAAGCACTGGAATTTATCTTTTCACGTGGCTATGCGCTGTCCTGCAAAATCGATTCCGACACAGACTACAGCCAGCGGATAGATCCATTTGGCTGTTATATTATGTAAATTATTCTTATAAAGTTTATAAAGATCATTTGCACTATTTTTTTTTCTTTTGAAGTCTGTATATTTTTCTCTCATTTTGTGTGTAGTTTGTGAATCAACTGCATTGTTTGTATATGTGTTGCACAAAACCATTTGTGCAATTGTTTTCATTATTTGCTGCACTGTTTGCATTTGTTGTTCATACTCCGATTGAAAAGTATATTTTACTGTTTTGTTATTATATAACACTGTTTCCATTTACTTTACTTCCTAATTTTTTTTTGAATACATCTACATTGTCAGTAAACTTTTTTTTTTTTTTTTTCACTGACAAGTGCCTATAACAATATTGTAATAAATGGCTATAATTTGCTTGGGGAATGTTATATATAGACAACATTTTATCTGGAAGTGTAAAACACCCAAATACAAGTGTCTAAAGAAATAAATTAAACTTTAGGAGTTTCTGTTTGAGTACACAGTAAATAAACAACTATTGCTTGCGATTTTCTTAAAATTTGGGAAATCCATTAATTCTTGGAGAAGACAAAAAGAAAATTGGGACTTTATATTAGCTAGACTGAAACTTCAAGTTCTCCTATTTACAATGATATATAGCACTTGATGCTGACTGCTAGAATAGGTCTGGAAAAGCAAAGTAAAGTGCAGACGTGTCAGGTGCCCCAAAAATGTTCTATGCTGTTCCAAATATGTACATTATTCAGTAGGATTTGAAATAAGAAATGTATTAGAATCTTCACGTTGCTCTTTTCCACATAGCAAAAGTTCAAAGTCCTTATATAAAACTGTATTAATGTATCATAATCCATACAATTTGTGCATTAGTTGGAAGACGTATGATCGGTTTATCTAAGAAAAAGCTTGAAAAAGATATTTCTGAGATGAAACAGGACGCCACTAAACAAAACAATCAAACAAACACACACAAAAAAAGGAAGATCTGCTACCTGCAGTTTGTGTTAGTATTTCATGAATAATGATGAAGAAAGAAAACCCACGGTTCATAAGGAATGAAAGCGTCCTGCAGCTAGCTAATTGATGAATCACTTTAAAGTTTAAAACCATTGATGATCAAAAACTGACTGTGGTTGGTACAGAAGAACAAAGATTTGAGGGCAATATGAACTTTGTTTTGCACAAAGTTTATATTGTAAGGGAACAGCTAAAGAGATAAAGAAATAGGCTAATAGCGAAAGACTGTTAAGTCAGTTGGCTGTTGTTGACATTGACATTGTGGATTTTGTTGTTGTTGTTGTTGTTGTTGTTGTTTGTTTGTTTTAAATGCAGCAATTTTATGTGCATTTCATTTGCTGTTATTGAATGTTCATACTCATACTGCCATTATATGTCAACTATTTATTTGTGGCCACTTGGATCAGCTAACCAGGATTAATTTAATTCATAATCCATCTCTGAATGATTAATTATTGATAACGATGATTAAACATGATGATCAATTCATAATTTAAGTTCGTTTTTTTTTTTTATTATTTTTTCATTATATTGTAGTGCAAATATATGGAAGCCTGTTTCTGCCACTGAATAAAAAAATAAAGGTGATTGTGAATTTTTATCTTGCAAATCTGACTTTTTTTCTCAGAATTGCGAGTTTACTTCTGACTTGCAATATGTAAACTCGATATAAACTCGCTATTCTGAGAACCTTTTTGTTCCCTTCAAAATCGGACCTGGGGAGATATTAATTTGAGAAAATTGCGAGAAAAGAAAAGTCAGAATTGTGAGATATAAACTCACATTTGCGAGAAAAAAAGTCAGAATTACAAGTATTTATCTAACAGTTCTTTATATCAGATGTATCTAACAGTTCTTATATGCAGATCAGTGCGCACAAAGCAACGTACACGGAGTTCACATGTGATTCATGAAACATTCGTATGCCGCCAATCCCGTTGTTGATAAATGTGGCAGCTGAAAACAATCGCCATTTAAATATCACATCCCTAAAATCACCCCGGTTAAGAAGCCTTGCCTCTAGAGGTTACGACACAGAGAAACGAAACCCGGCCAAAAAGACGAAGTAAAAAAAAAAAAAAAACAGAAATTTATCTTACTCTAAAAACACCCTTTAACCTTATTTTTGCAAACAAGCCCCTCACATCGACATCCAAATGTTTCCAAACATTCTAAACTATTATCCATGATGTTGTTGAAATGCAAAATAAAATAAAATAAAATAAAATAAAATAAAATATAAAATATTTAGACATAAAAAAAGAAAAAATACTATTAGCAACACTAAAGCTATCTCACGACTAATTTGTATGTATTTTACAGGGTGGCTAATTCGTACGAATTTGTACGATTTAAGTGACGAGTAGGTTTAGGGGTGGGGTTAGGTGTAGGACATTCATACAAATTCATACGTATTGTGCAACTCGTAAAACTCGTAACATACATACGTTTTAGCTGAAATCCTATGAATTTGTACAAGTGAGGTTGTACGAATTTGTACGAATTGTCGTGAGATTGGGCTGGCGACACTGAAATGTGTGTGTGTGTGTGTGTGTGCCTGCGCGATCAATTACATTTAATAAAGTAAAGATACAACAAATAAAATGCGAATAATAAAAGAGTATCACAAAAACCTATACTGGCCTATACTGTTTTTTTTTTTTTTTTCTTTTGTTAATCTGTAAATTATTTAAGAGAAATATATTTTGTGTAGACTAGCCCTATTTATTATATTTATTTTATAATCTGTTTTTCTCCGTTCACCGAAGTGTGGCAGGTGGGTGATGCGACGATGTGTGAATCCTCATGGTTTGTTGTTTATGCTGCTGTTTGCGCATATAAAACTAACGCCCTAAAGAATAAAAAAAGCTTTGTTTGTCGGCCAGGAAAATAATCTAAATGAACAAAATGCCGTCATTATAAAATTCTCCGAAATTCTCTATGCTGCATGCAAATTCAGGCTCGACTCAAAAACCTGCGTACACAAGCTCAGACCTGACGTGAGATTTGATCGTACGTTCATTTCATAAATGAGGCCCACTGAGTCTACCTACAGTAACTATAAAAAAACTTTGCTGTCAAATCTCGAAGACATTCCCTTATTATAGTTATTATTTGTGACGCACAAACATTTTGCATAAGCTTTACTTTAACGTTCAAACTAGATTGTCTGAATGCAGGTTTGTTGCAGTGTAAGTAAATGGTGTCATTTAAAACAACAGACTCTACGATATCCAGCATGAAGTGGGCTGCTATCCAGTTAGCTTTACTGTATTGTTTAACTCAGTGAATCATCTGCCTGTCATTCTTACACTTTCTGACAGCTGTTACACTACCAACCCACTTCTACTATTTCCTCCATGATTAACACCGCCTCTCAGCACTGAGTCACGTAAATCTTTTAGAGAAAGTATCCTAAATACCTGCTGAGTGCTCTAAGTACCTTAACTATGCACACAACCATTATCAACATCTTAAATATAAACTCCATCTGCCATAATACATGAGAAATGAAAACCGTAAAATCACCAGATTGTGAAATGAATGTCACAGTGTGCCCACGCCACACAAAGAGGTCAGGCTCTCATCAGCGCATGTGACATTCAGAAACGCAGTTCAAGGGGATACGTCACACACGTGCGGCATCGGCAGCGCTCCCATTTGCATAATAATGAAGATGTTCACCAACCTTGACAGGAGCCATTAACTTCCTCATGGCCTGCCTGGCACATGCACCTCCCAATGGGCACCAGCCACTCCCCCTCCGCGCTGCAATGCATTTTGGGAAGTTCATCAGCCAGCGAGTTGTTGACGCAGGTCCCTGACACCTCCAGAAGCTGGGAGGAATCTGCCCCAGTTATAGTATCCGGGAAGAGCGCCAAATTCCTGACAACAAAAGGACACTTTTTGTAGAAGACCCGGACGGACACGAGCGCGATGCACGCGCCCAGGTCTTGGAAAGCCAGGTAGAAGCCTTTCTTGGTCAACGGACCCAGATCGCGAACTTCCGTGTTCAGCTTCATCACTCTGTCTCCGAGATCAAGCTCTGTGAAGCTCTCGTCGGCCGCGATGGTGTCGATCTTCGTGTATTGGCTTTCCCGAATGTTCCTCCTCTCCTCATCGTTTGTTTCGTAGTAGTAGACGTTGAAAGTCTCCTTGCACGTGCCTAGACCTCCGGGTAGACTGTTGCAGTCCCGTAGAGTGAATTTGAGCTCCACGAACACTCGCTGGGCACCTTGGTTTAATATAAAGTTTGTCTGCAACCAGTTGTTCTGGTTGTGCTCCATCACCTTACACACCTGGTACGTGTGGATGGGCGCATAATTCTCGTCCACCTCTCCGATTTCTTCCCACTGAAATACAAGGAGAGAAACAGCAGATTAGCAAGAGCTAATTTTTAATTCATTTCTATCATGACAACTCTCTGAAGATTTTAGCATGGTAATGGATATGACAATGATGATGTATTTGGTCTTGGCGGAATAGATCTGCTATATTGTTGAATTGCTGCTGCTGCAAACCAAGTCCAGGAGCTTGCTACTGCCAAAACATATGCCAATATGGTGCTGTGAATGTTTAAGACATATTACTGTGCCATAAATATAACATATCAGGGCTCTACAGTGCGACCAAACTACTGCGTGCAACTATGAACAAATATTTAGGAGCACCAGTGTGACTGACCTGACCAGCATTTTTGTGTTTGCGCTGAGGGGAGCTTCAAAGGTGTTTTTGCAACATTGAGTAATGTATCAGACATATTTTACAAATCCTTTTATAAACAAAGTGTAGAAAGAGTGTAAATAAGAGATTGATTGTGCAGTGTAGAGAGCTTCATTGATTATAATGGAACTTTGTGAGATCACAATGAACTAAGATGAATGACAGCTTTTAATTATTTTAAGGGAGTTCGTAAATGAGATATTGTTTTAATACAACAGTTAAATAAACAAAAAGTTAATATTAAGTGGCTTGCATTGTCTGACTATAACACTATTGCCTGATTTTGCAATATTTCGTCATCAAAAATCACTTGAAACAAGTCACAATGGAGCCGCTGCACATCTTCATTCAAACACAACGGTGTTTCATTTATAAATGAACGTGCGTTTTTAAACACATCTAGTGAGTCAATGATTCAATTTTCAATTCATAAAGACACTCACTTGATTTATTCCTGAATGAATCAGCTGTTTGAACGAATCAAATGAATGAATGATTCAGTAATTAAATCAGTGACTTGCAGCCACCTACTGGCAATTTCAGTTTAATTTTTAAAGTATATTTTTAGTTATTTAATCATTTAATATTTATATATTCAAAATTTTATATTTAAAACATTAATCTCAACATGAATTTATGAATTTTATTGCACTCATGCCACCTCTGAGCTTTATTAAACATATAAAAATACACCTACAAGCCACTTTTGTGTTTTTCTATGCCACCTCTGTGGTACAAATTGATTGTTAATACTAATTTATTTTGATTGCTAGTTTATTCTTATTCTACTTGTTCTCATTCTGTTGTTTTAATTAATAATTTTAAAAAGCTTATAAAATATAATTTAAAAACATATTAAAAAAAAAAAAAAACGCCATTAAAAAGTTAAAAACAAAATTTACAAAATCTGTAAATCACTTTAAGGAGTTAAATACCTTGTAATGGGAGTTTTTTTTATCAGATTTTTTTGATTATTGATTAGAAGGTTCTCTTAAAATCGACTGTGCTCATTTTTTTTCAAGTAGAAAAGTAAGCGTAGAGCCCTGTATATAATAACCCGTATCAGATCTATACAGGTGGAGCTAGGGAGGTGGAGGGTTTCAGAGGAACTCTGAAAGCATGCTGCGAAAAGCTCCAGTGAATGCTAACCAGCCATTCAAATGCAAAGCAGCTAGCTCATTGGCTGCATATGCAACATGAACTGATCAGCTTGTGCCAAGTAGTTTAACGCTGAGAATATCATCAGTTTGTGGTAAGGATCAGCCTGCGCCATCTAAAGTTTCATGACAGAACTTGGCATTTTGTACTTCTTGATGTCCAATTCTGACTTGTTGATTATATCCATTTTTTTGACGACCAGCTTACATTTTCTTTTAAAAGTGACCCATATTCAGTATCTGCATTTACTTTATACACTTGGCGAAACAACCCAGGGTGGACGTACTGACAGGTTGCCAAGTGTGAGAAACAAATCCAGTGCAATTGCTATTCAAAACTTGCCCAATGTATTTTTACATGGTTTTAGCTCCTGCAGGGATCCCCTTACTTTAAAAAAGCAGGGGGGGGATAGACACTTTAACCCATGACAGCAGTGTAAAAGTAGTCCAATTCGGGGGGGAAACTGCAGACTTGGCAAAACGCTGCCCAGAAAAATGTCCATCTGAGTTGACGTTATTCTCTACCATCACTTTTTCAATGACATACGACTCGCATTGACATAGGAATATCTGATCTGTCCACTTACATACAAAAGAGGCCTAAAATTGATTTGAGAGTATTCCTGCTTGCACACTGGTGGGTCAAATCCGATCTGTGCCACATGGGAGGAAAACTCTGGAATTGGGTCACTTGAATCATGTATGAAATGCAGCCAAAAAGAGACAGGAGGCAATAGATAAGGAGTGAGGGGAGTTGGACGAGGAAAGGACTACAAGTCGGGACTCGAACTCTAGTCACTATCTTTCAGAGCATTTTCCACAAGTCATGGCTCTAAATACTTCTGACAGAACCTCAATGAATCTCTGTGTAGAAGAGCAGTGGGTCCTGGAGTATCTTCAAAAGCAGATTTTATATGTCTCCCTAGTCAAACTCTCCTGAATCTACTCATCAGCTCATTAGTAGAGACTACAAGGTCTGAAATGGATGTGGCCGATAAAAGTGAAGTCCAAAATGACTACTGCTGAGGGTACTCCATGTAGGACCACGGTTGTAGAAGAGGATAGTGGCCCTGTCACAAATACAGGTCCACATTTGGGTGACTTAATGACTATCAGCCTGTGCGTGCTTTGCAGAGGGGTGCATCGAGGGCACATTTTTATTATGCCTGCTAAGGGAGCGCTCGCCCATCTGAATCATGAAATGACAAATTGTACACCCTGCGGTCTAGTGGACTTCATGGACATGTCATTTGGGTCAAGTGCAGTCTGGGAATTATATATTGAAATATATTCAGTGGCTGATGCAATATTAGTGGAACTGGGTGCTTCTTCAACTACGGGCACTTTTAGCGCTGTGGACTGATCCTTAATACTTGCTTTTATACCCTCATTAGTTCATATAATTTATCTGAAGGATCAAAGGTGAATTCTTTTTTCTTTTCCTTTTTTTAATCAACATATAGTTTCTTAAGGATGTGACGCTGAAAATCGGAAAAATGGAACTGCTGGAAATTCAACTTTGCATTATTTAATTTTAAATTACATTTTAAAAATGGGTGAGCATAATAGACTTTTGTTTAAAAATGCTTTTTTTTCAGTAAAACTCTTACTCTAAAACAAGGGTAAAACAATGAAATCTATACAAAAAGTCTTGGTAGAGAGAAAAAAAACAACAATAATAATTACTTTGTACACTCTGTACTGAGTACTTTTACATTATAAGCATGTTAGGTAATGTTATTCTGTAACATGAGTATGGCAACCCATAAAGCACACCGTGGCACATTCACGACCACAACCGCCACATCTAACAAAATATGGCTGCTATGTTTTGTTGTCCACAGAGATGCTCAATAACAATACATCAGGTGGCAGAGAGATTGGAAAAACAATCTGCCAGCTATAATCTACGCAGTCAGGAGGCTTGTAACATGGCAGTTAACAAAGCAAGACCTCAGAATGCACCCTGAGGGCCCGAGCGGCCCTTCAGCGCTCTTCAAACGCACAGTCAATGACCAGAGAGACCCTCCCGAGGCCTCATATTACCTCTGCCTGACGCTCTCTGAATGTGAGCGACTGTGAGCTGTGTGGACAGTAGAAGAACTGAAGTCTGGACCGCTGGGAGTCATTCAGTGTGTGCTAACAGTCTGAGTCTCGCAGTTCACACGCATTGCCTATATTTAG
Source organism: Labeo calbasu (assembly GCA_019740295.1). Lineage (NCBI taxonomy): Eukaryota > Metazoa > Chordata > Actinopteri > Cypriniformes > Cyprinidae > Labeo > Labeo calbasu. Next base: position 9,549 of record JAHKKF010537969.1, read on the forward strand.
TATGACTTAAGGTGTGGTCACACTGCACTTTTCGTCCATACGCACGGAAGTGTATGTTTTAACATTTTGGATTTATTATTATTTGTTATGTGTTTAATTTAAGGTTTTAAAGACACACTGCAAAGCGTGATGTTATATCACGGCCGTTTCAGTATCTGAAGATGATCTAACACCTGGGAACAGGACCTCAACCCTAAAACAACATACAGAACTACCAAATTTTGCAATAAGTTTGACTGCAACATATAATCATTGCTGTTAATAGAGTTCACCATCTTTTACTGACTGATTTTACAGTACATTTCTGCCATATGTACATCAACTTGACATAGTCACCACTGGTAAGCTACTACTAAATATATTGTAGAAACTTTAATTTTCTGTAAAGCTGCTTTGCAACGATTTGGATCATGAAAAGCGCTGTACAAATAAACACAAATTGTGAAGTGCTACATTAGCAGTAATTTGTTTCTAATTTAATAAAGTCAGCATGGAAATATCATAACTGCTTCAAAACGTATTAAATTAACTGCATGTTAAATGCAATTAAATAAAAATGCATTATAGTTTACATTCATATTAAATCCATTTAGCTCAACTTTAGAGTGCTTTTTGAGCCTCTTAAGTAGGACGTAAGTACATTTTAATATGTATCACTTCTATTGTCTGTTGAAATATAGTTCAGATTTACTGCTGAATGAGGTGACAACCATTTATTGGAAACTAAAATATACTTTAATGTCATTTTTATCAAAAATTATGTATTTAAATATGTTTGTAATTGCACATTTGTAAAGATGAAATTGCAGTTCATTTAAAACATATTGACATTAAATGTAAAAATGACATAACACTACAGTTAAAATCATAATCAAGTGCTTTGCATGTGCTTTAGTATGTTAGTCAACACATCAAAACAATTGTACTGCTTTAAAGATGCACTGATTATTAAAAAAAAAATACATTATTACAAAGTGCACTTTTTAAAGTGTATTTATATGTGTACATTTGAAGTACACTACAAGTGCACATTCAATACAGTTAAACACTTGTATTTCATAAGCTTACTCCATTTGTCAAAATATTCAGAACAGAGCACACTGAATATTATTCAGTCACAGGTAAATTACCAGTGTTTAGCTAAGAAATCAGAAATGCTATTCAAAGCACATTTAAAGCACATTCAATAATTAATTGGTTTTACGAACCATTCAATACCCATGAATATTCATTCAAAGCACATTTAGTCGAGTATGAATTCTCTTGAATGGGTTCAAAGTCATTCTGCAACTAAGAATTGCTTCTTTTATTCAGTGTGTCCACTAATGTATAATATTGGCATGACGTTATATACACTGTTTTGTATTTTTAATAAAGTTCCTACTTGAGCTGTATCCAGTTTCAAAGTGACATCTCATTTGAAAAGCTGAACCATCCTGGAATCCATTTTACTGTAACATTACCGCTCTTCCCTTTTCTCTCCCTCACGTTCGACAATCAAAGGACATTCATGGCACATTTTAATTTCGTTCCAATCAGCCAAACGTCCATATTACCATCTGAATTTTACTCGAGGTGATCATATTTAGAGAAGAGCCCTGTGGTGATACATCAGGACCGGAATGATACAGAAAAGTGCATGTCACAGATTTCTCCAATATGAGTCAGTGTGGCCACGATCTGGTAAATTGCATTGGCAAAGCCGCAATTTAGTGAAAGCCGGCATTTGAAATGAAAATGGGCCTGTGCGAATTTGGATCATGCAGATATCCAAGGGCGTTTGGATATTCGTTTCAACCTCTCATGTGAAAATACATTACTAATACCAGGCACTCTAGGACGACAACATTTCTGACACGTGGATGAAGACGAATAGATAATTCGAAAAGGCTTTCATTACAAAAACACATTGAGAAGGGAGATTGCACGAGGATGTGTGTCACATCTGTGTAGTGATGACATGAATCATATCAAGCCAAAGATTGAAATGGCACACCTGGACATCAGTCTATATTTATATTCGGTGGCCCTGGTGCATGCTAGCATAGACCATTTATTAAAAATCTAACAATCCATGAATTCATTGTTTGTTACATACAGTTTGAATCTGGAAATGAATTCCTAGTGATTGATTTGGGATACACCGATAGCAAACCTCACACAAGTTTAAGTTTGCATGTTGCTAAGCTAACACAGCAATTCTCTAATTAACATTAAAACACACACACATATCAAGAAAATTAAAACATTTGTAACAGTGCTGAACTATTTTAACAGTATTTTTCAGTACTGAAATAAATTCATTTTTGTATAATGAATCCACAGTCTTGGTTTTGTTTTCCTAATGACTGTTGCAATGCATTAGAATAAATAACTACAGTAAGAATAACAAAGTACAGTAACTGGTTACTGTTTGTGAAAAATGTTTACATCTGCTCTTACGTTAAAAATTAGGTGGAGTTCCACTTTAATTCTTTCTCAAATGCTGCTTGTGTTAAAACAGAGTAACTGTATGAGAAGTTTAGGCCTTGGTCTTACATTGGTCCAGTTCTGGCGTGAGGGAACAAATCCAATTAGTGCTGGTAAATCAAAGGGAGGTTAACAGACCGGGTTTGACTTTAAGATAGCTTAAAACCAGATGGTGCATGTAATGCAAAGACAAGAAACCACTTGAGTTGTTTAACCTTTGTTTCAAAGTTCTCTGGTTAGTGTATGCTTTTATGCAACAGTTCTTTCTGATTCTTGAATCTGATTGGCTGAGAGGAGTGCAATATTATAGTGACATCAGAACTTTCTGCGGATTGTATCACTTCGCTTGCGGTATTCCTCAAAAAGACAAAGTGTCATGGCAGACACCCAAAATTATTTGCAATTTTATAAATAATACCGTTTATGTGTCACGGAATGTAGTTTTAAGAGTTTTTAGGCAATAATGTAGTTGTTTAGATGTCAAATATGCTGTTATGTTTGTTAATAAAGATAACGTCTGTTAATGCAATAATACATAGCGGAGCAGAGTGCCTAACCCCCTTAGCTGTTAGAAATTCACGCTAACACTTTATTTTATTTTTTCTTAACTAGTTGCTTATTAACATGCATATTACTAGAATATCAGCCATTTATTAGTACTAATTAAGCTCGTATTAATGCCTTATTTGACATGACCTTATTCTACATCCCTAATCCAACCTAATATCTAAACTTAACAACTACCTTACTAACTATTAATAAACAGCAAACTAGGAATTTATTGAGGGAAAAGTCGTAGTTAATAGTGAATAAGTGTCCCCTATTCTAAAGTGTTACTAAATTCACTGTAAACCATGGCTTCACGAAGCTTATTGCTTTTATAAAACGGTTATTCCATATGCATAGTAAGGTTTCACAAAATAGAACAAAGCAAATAAATTGTAAGGATATTAATAATAAAAAAAAAAAAAAAATCAATGTATACAATGTAGTTCCTCAGAAACAGTTGTGGTTGTAAAAAAGTGGTTGCTGAGCAACACACATATGTACACAAAGGTGTATGTTCATAGAGTAATTTACAACACCTTCAAACGTGGCTCAGCCAATCAGAATCAAGGACTGGAACTATCCATTTTATAATTGAAATTTTGCTTCAATGTTTTCAGGGATGTGAGCTCCAGGGTGTCATCGGCCGTTCAGTGCTCATGAACCCGCTGAGTGCAGCCTCACCTTGGCCTGTTCTTCTGGAATTTGCTGCTGCCTTTACGAAAAAGAAGCTTATTCAAGTGTGCTATTAGTATACTTCCTTTAATAAACTAAAAATAAGAAAGTATACTTTCAGTTTATCTTGTAGCTACTTCTCAGAAATGTGCTTTATATTCTTCTCAGAAATATACATAAAAAAAAAAAAAAGTCTAAAATATATTTAAGCTATACTTGTGCTCTAAGAATATGTGTTTTCATTGTTATACACTAGGGGCGCTATTACACATCTTCTGTACAGAATTTTCAAAACACAAGTGAAGAAGAAACCAAAATAACAGCTTCCACATGTAATCTAACACAACTGTCAGACATAAAACAGCAGCAAAACCATAAATACTGTTATACTTAAAGTATAAAAAAGTATTAAAAGTATACTTTTATAGACTAGAAAGTGGGCCAATTTAGTCCCAAGGAGTATTGAAATAGTACTTGAAAGTATACTACTAGTACACTGATATTTGTATACTTACTGCACAAAGTATGTTTAAAATACTTGAAGTATACACTACCGTTCAAAAGTTTGGGGTCAGTACATTTTTATTGTTT